>CAIGRP010076649.1:0-20238 GCA_903798385.1 Fraxinus cuspidata
TTCTGAAACTGTTAAAACTCCAATGGTTATTATCATTAACATTTGAAACACCAATGGTTATTGCCATTGAGTTAAATTTCTATGGTTAAGTCTATATGAAGTCTCGTTTTTCCACTGTTCCAGACATGAAGAATACTATCTGCATTGTAGTTCCAAAACACATGAAATTGTCATCTGTCTGCATGCATAATTTACTGTATGTCAATGTCTTTGTGGTGATAATGTTCAGATACTATGTTACATATACGGTATGTTAGTTGCATATCCGGTTTTAGTTGCATATCGGGTAAGTTGCATATATGGTATGTTAGTTGTATATACAGTAAGTTGCATATTTGGTATGTGTTGTAAATTCGGTATTTATTAAACTGGTATTTGTACTATTTAACACCTCAACAACTATACAAATGGATATAAAAGTTAGATTAATGATAAAAATGTGTTTCACCTAAAAAACTATATATTCGAAAACTGAGACGTGGTTATAAATTGTTTGTAACTGGATACCTTTGTTTTTTATGTATCCAACCCTTTTGATGGATCACTGGATCTGAAAGATGTATCTGTACTGTGCATGCAATAATTATTTGCCCTCATCTCTTTCAGTATGGTGTTGTACTTATGTTTGACGTTACATTCAAGCTAAAGAATGTCAGATTTCAAATCAGTACGGAATTTTATCATCCGAGTTTATTTTCCTGGAGTTCAAGCATTTAGTTCATAAGATCCTTTAGCACCCTGATGATGTGCGACTGGTGACAACATGTCAAAAAAAAAATATGGGATATCAATTTACAAGGATAGAAATAATATATAAAATGCATTTTGTATGTTAAAAATGACAACGAAACTCCCTCAACTTTGTGGCGTCAGGTTAATATGGTTTGAGCATAGCACGAAGGTTGGATTCGAAGAGCTCGCAAAGGTTTGGTCTTACACTTGTTGAATTGGATCGTCCAAAAGATCTTTACCAGGAAGAACTAAGGAGAATATCCTTAAGCGCTTCCTGTATGGCAGCCCCCGATAGTAAACAGTTGTCTTCTCCTAGTCTGATATGACAGGAACCACAACTTTAACTTGGAATGAAAATGAACTGGTGATATAGCATTATATCGACCATTTGGACGCAATATGCACGTAAATTGATAAATCGGGTTCATAATTAAGTAATATGATTGTTTCTATATTCTGTACATACCTTTCCATCTTTGGACAATATCTTATCCATGTATGCAGACGATACGCAAGATTTAGAAAATCTTCAGTTTATGATGCGAGGAAAATTGCGGGCAACTCGCATACACACTTTTCCTTGTAATGATGGGATACACGTAAATCCAAATTTGAAATGCTAGTGGGAAACCCTGCAGTCTGTACGATCTATAGAGTACCCTTCATATTACAATTGTTTGTGTTTAACTTGGTGAGGGCGAGTTTCAAGTATATGTACGTAATCTGATATAATACCTTTCCCCACGAAAGTTGTCCATTTGTGGTGATTCGACGAGTTGCATGGTGGCTTTCGATACCATATTGGGCTTCATGGTGGCGAACAAGCTTGACGATATCTTCGTTCGGTATAGATTGCAGTAAATTTCTGAAAGTTTGTTCAACGCCTAACCTGAATATTCTATCTTTCTATAAAAAATAATGATCATTTATCCTATAGTCATCCTATTCGTACAAACTTTTATCATCGTCCCCGTCGTACTTTAACCCAGTGATCAGCATAAATTCCTCCATAGAAATTTTAAGGGGTCTCCCGCATATTTTAAACCACATTTCATCATGTGTGGACTTCCTGACTTCCATGAGTAAAATCTTGTGGATAAGTTGGTGTTGAAGCCGCACGTCACTCATTTGGAGGAAATGACAAAAACTTGTCCTTCGAAATATGTTCTTCTGCCAAGCAGAGTTATTCTTGATATCACAACATCTTGTAAAAGACAATTATCACAATACTAGATATCACAATTATCTTATAAAAGACATCAGCGGGGATGAAGTATATTGAAACCTTACAAAAATAAAAAATAAAAAACTTAGCAACACCAATTTCAAATGTCACCAAAAGTGTTAACCAAGACATGTGCAAACGCACAAGGTCTGGTTATTTTACATGAACAATGTAACCACTAACAAAATGTGTTTTTAAATGAAATATAATATTATTTCAAATAATATAATCATTACCATATTAAAAAGTAGGGAAATAGTCTAACTAAAGTCTGAATTTGTGCAAGTATTTTTAAGTTACATTTATAAATGTTTTAGTAGATGTCTGCTTTTTTGTTATTAGTAGATGTGCATTGGTAAAATAAGGCGAGTGATTTCTTAACATGTTTGTGGTGCCATTGTACAAAGAGTGACGTGATCTTCGAAATGCATGGCGAAAACATGATTACATCATCATAAGGATTTAGTAACATGTAAAATAGTAAACAGGGGTCGAGTTTGATGTTGGAAAAAAATAGCGAAGAACTAATACACTATTTGATATGTTATAACTTATGTACAACATACTATGAAGTATATATCATATGTACAACTTCAATGTTCTGTTATTTGTCTAGTTATTAATTTGCTGAGTTGTATGGAGGGATAATCATGTCTTTTCCCCTTTATAGGTTGTTAGGAGATTCTTTTTGTAATTGTATATAAATGATGTGTACACTTTTCATTTACTATAATCAGAGAACATTTTTCTCCTATTTCTGTTGAAAGTTTTCTTCTCTTCTTGTATTTCTCAGTTTTTTCACCTCCTTTCATGGTATCAGAGCAACTCTTGATCCAAAATCCTCACCATGACCAGCTCTGAAAATTCTGAGCTTAATACATCATCTCCCCAAAATTCTAATGAAAGGTTTCTCGATTTTTCAGATTCTTTCAACCCATTTCGCATTGACAATGGTGACAATCCTGTTGCTGCTGTGGTTTCTGATCTCCTGACCACCGAAAATTATGTGAGTTGCTCTCGAGCTATAAGTCGTGCTCTTCGAGCCAAAAACAAGATTGGTTTCATCAATGGGACTCTTTCCAAACCATGTGATGCTGATGATCCCATTTTTGAAGCCTGGGAACGTTGAAATGATTTGGTTGTCTCCTGGCATCAAAATTCTGTGAGTTCTTCTGTTAAATCCAGCCTTGCCTTGGCATCCTCTGGCTTGAACTTCGTAATTGTTTTACTCAACAAAATGGTTGTCGCATATTTCAACTCAAACGGGATCTTGCTAGCCATTCTCAAATTCAGGATTCCATTAGCACTTATTTTGGCAAATTAAAAATTTTATGGGATGAATTGACTATCTATGACCTCATTCATATTTGTAATTGTGGCAAGCTGAAGGTCCTAAATGATTGATATGATCGTAATTGTGTCATACAATTTCTAATGGGTTTATCTGATTCTTATTCTTCTTCAAGAGATCAGATTATGCTTCTTGATCCCCTACCACCTCTTAATCGAGTTTTTTCCATGATTCAACAACAAGAATGACATCATCTTATGCTTACCCTACCTCGTAACTCTGATCTCATGGCCATGATGGCTAAAAACAACACTCACTCTCCCAAACCTGCCCAGAAATTTCATAATCCTGTCACCCAGAAATCAATTCATCCCTATTGCACTCATTGCAAAATCCAAGGCCACACTCTTGAGAATTGCTTCAAAGCAGGAAATGCAACCCCACCTTTGTGTACCTATTGAAATATGACTGGTCATTCAGTTGAGAAATGTTACAAATTAAACGAGTATCCACCTGGCCATAAGCTTCATGGCAAGAACAAGAACTTTGCTGCTGTTGTTGCTCCTTCTCTAGCATGCTCTCCTGATGATAACAATGATGAGTCCTCTGAGACTATGGCTCTTGGGTCAATATAATCAACTCCTGGCTCTGTTGCACTCTAAAGACACCGGTTCAGCAATGGAAACCATGTCTCACTCAATCTTCTCCATCTCCTAAGCATGTCCCCAATTCCAAAATCTCTGGTATGGTTACTTGTTTATCCACTCAAACACACACCATTCCTTGGATAATAGACACTGGAGCAATAGATCACATGATCTGTTGCCCTTCTCTCTATTCATCCATAACGGCCACTGTATCCTCTTTAGTTAAATTACCGAATGGTGCAGCTGTCCCTGTTACTCACGTTGGTGTTGTTCACTTATCTGAAACCTTAGTTCTTCAAAATGTGCTTCGTGTTCCTTCTTTCACTTTCAATTTAATTTCTGCCAAAAAGCTTGCCCTCCATTCTTCTTACTGCCTTATTTTCGTTTCCCATTCATGTTTTGTACATGTCTTAGTATCTTGGACAACGATTAGGATGGGTGAAGTGAGGGGTAGTTTGTATCTGCTACAGCGATTTGGTGTGTCTCCCTTAGCTTTGGTTGATGTTTTACCAGCTTTCCTTCATAAAGACCAGCTTCTTAGTGCCTCTGTTACACACAAGGATTTCCCTTTATATTTGTGGGATTGTAGACTTGGACACATTTCATTATCTAGGCTTCTCTTAATTGATGATCATTCTGTAAAACTGAACATTAGTTCTTCTAATACATCACCCTACTATGTTTGTCCTTTGGCCAAGCAGCAACACCTTCCTTTTACAAGTTTCACAACTAAATTTCTTAATGCTTTTGATCTTGTTCACTGTGATATCTGGGGTCCAAACCCCATAATTGAAATTGATGGTTCTCGATTTTTCCTTACTCTTGTTGATGATTTCTCAAGGACGACATATGTTTATATGCTCAAACACAAATCTGATGTGAGATCTTGTATTGAAAGCTTTTACAACTTAATTGAAACTCAATTTCAGACTAGAATTAAAATATTCAGAAGTGATAATGGCAAAGAATTCCTCATGACAAATTTTTTTCAATCTAAGTGTATTATCCACCAAACTAGTTGTGTCGAAACACCCCAACAAAATGGAATAGTTGAGAGAAAACATCAACACATCATGAATGTAGCTCGAGCCTTAAGATTTCAGTCCAATATCCCCCTTAAATACTGGAGTGATTGCATCCTAACTGCTGTTTATATTATCAACAGAACACCTACACCATTACTGCATAACAAAAATCCTTTTGAAACTCTTTTTCAAAAGCCACCCATTTACCATCATATGGGAGTTTTTGGTTGCCTTACTTTTGCTTCAACTTTATCTCATGGAAGAAAGAAGTTTGATCCAAGAGGCAGGAAAATGGATTTTGGGGTTATCCTTTTGCTGTCAAAGGCTACAAATTGTTAGACTTACAAACTGAACAAACTTTTATTTCTAGGGATGTTGTGTTTCATGAAAGAATTTTTCCGTTAAATACAAGCATCTCACCTTCTGATCCACCTCCCATTTCTTCTATTCCTCTCATTATACCAACACCTTTTATTTTTACTCCACACAACTCAGATTCCACCTCTCCTGCTTACCAGCATTCCACTACCTTTCCACCACTTTCACCACATGATTTTTCCCCTGAGATACCTCAACCTACCTCTTCCTCCCCTTTCCCATCTTCTTCACCACCTCACCAATCCTCCATCCCTTCCCCACCACAACCACCTGCTTATCTCCCTCGCAGGTCCACCAGACCTAAGTGTGCACCCAAATTTCTGCAGGATTTTCATTGTCAACAGAATGGTCTCACTTCCTCCAACCAGCTGTTGCCTAAGTAGCTAAGTCCAATACAAGGTACTCCTTTCTCTCTTACTAATTGCTTATCTTATCATAGTTTCCCCTTCTTACCAAGTATTTTCCACTACCCTTTTTCCACCCATTTTGAACCAAAAACATATAGCCAAGCTCTCAAACATCCAGGCTGGTGTCAGGCCATGGATGCTGAACTGGCTGCCTTAGAAGCCAACAACACTCGGCAACTCACAGATTTGCCTCCAGGAAAAGTTCCCATTGATTGTAAATATGTCTACAAAATCAAATACCATTCTAATGGATCTATTGAGAGGTTGAAGGCCCGCTTAGTAGCCAAGGGCTGCCCACAACTCGAAGGAGTAGATTATCATGAAACATTCTCTCATGTTGCCAAGTTGGTAACTGTGATATGCCTCTTATCAATTGCTTCAGTTACGGGTGGCATTTACATCAATTTGATGTAAATAATGGTTTTTTACATGGGGACTTACACGAGGATATTTACATTAAGAAACCTCCTAGTTATACCAAAGGGACACCTACCCAGGTTTACAAACTATTAAAGAGTTTATATGGCCTCAAGCAAGCGTCGAGACAATGGTACTCTAAATTTTCTCAGTCACTACTTGAATCTGGTTTCTCTCAATCAAATGCTGATTATAGCCTCTTCACAAAGGACACTAATGATTATTTCACATCTTTGCTAGTGTATGTCAATGACATACTTGTGGCCAGCAATAACATTGATTCCATTAACCAGTTGAAAGATTTTATTGACAGTAAATTTAAGATAAAGGATCTCGGCTCCTTGAGGTATTTTCTTGGCATTGAGATTTCTCGTTCTTCTAAAGGTATCTATTTATGTCAACGAAAATACACTTTGGATATTTTGGCTGATTCTGGAAATTTGGGCAGCAAACATCTAAGGTTCCCATGGAACAAAACATCAAGATCACTCAATCTTCTGGCCAACCTTTGTCAGACCCTAGTGTTTTTAGAAGAATGATTGGTCGTCTTCTTTAACTTACAATTACTCGACTTGACATTTGTTAGTGTGCAGACCTTGAGTCAATTTATGGCTGCCCTCACCGAGTTCATCCTCACTTCAGCTCATTGCTTTTTGTGACTCAAGGTTGGGCATCATGTCCTAACGCCAGATGCTCAGTTACTGGGTATTGCATCTTCCTTGGTTCATCATTGATTTCTTGGAAATCCAAGAAACAATCAGTTGTTTCTCGATCCTCCGCCGAGGCTATATATCGATCAATGGCTGCCACATGTTGTGAGCTCACTTTGATTTGAATACACCATATTCAAATCAAGGGAATATATTCATTGTTGAAGAAGGATGAATTCCATTTTCTGTTATTTGTCTGGTTATTAATTTGCTGAGTTGTATAGAGGGATAATCATGTCTTTTCCCCTTTATAGGTTGTTAGGAGATTCTTTTTGTAATTATATATAAATGATGTGTACACTTTTCATTTAATATAATCAGAGAACAGTTTTCTCCTATTTCTATTTAACGTTTTTTTCTCCTCTGGTATTTCTCAGTTTTTTCACCTCCTTTCAACATGCTATGAAGTGATACATATATCATATGTACAACATACTACGTATATCACCATTATGCATTGGTTCGATGACTAACCTGACCATGAATGCAAAAATACATACATGTTTTATAATCTGTCGGTATATCTATGGTTTATGTTGGGAACAGGATCAATCGCGCGTAGCGGAATTTAAAACAATATTCAATTCCCACCAAGGATCTAAATTGTGTTTAGATAGAAACTGTGATAGAATTAATACATTTGATGAATTCCACAAACTCCTTTGCTTTTTCTTGAACTCCAATGATCACGATCTGCAATCCAAGCTATGCAATTGTCCAACCTCCAATGATGTGATCTNGCATTGTGTTTAGATAGAAACTGTGATAAAAATTATTTGATGAATTCCACAAACTCATTTGCTTTTTCTTGAACTCCAATGATCACGATCTGCAATCCAAGCTATGCAATTGTCCAACCTCCAATGATGTGATCTGCAATCCAAGCTATGCAATTGATCAAATTATTTAAACTTAACTCGGTCAATTATTTAATTAATCAAATTAATTAAATTTAGTCCATGAATTTAATTAATCTAATTATTAATTCGGGTTTATTAATAAGCAACCCAATTAATTAATTAATTATCCAACACTTGTCAATTAATTAAATGGTAAATCTCATTTTTCTGATTCTCTTTTGTATGTGACTCATTACGTTCCCAATCACGATGCCAATGACGTGAATTATTATTTTGATCTAATCAAAATTGATAAATTAAAACACCCATTTTTAATTTATCATTAATTCACATTCGTCGTCCCAGATTGACATCTATCAATGTGTCGGGCAATACATGTGACGAAAAATATCATGCGATGTGACAAACCAAACTTGTTCGTTTATCGTGAAACTATAATCCTTTCGTCATATGATCCGATCAATTACGAGATATTGATATGTGACGAACTCGTTTATCGATCATTTCTTTTATCTTACTGTTAAGTTAGTGTAAGTCGAAAACTCATTTTCGACTTATGAGTTCACCTTGGCCAATGATTTCATTATCAACTTAACTGGATAAAATGTAGATCATAATCTCTTACTATCTAAGAGTGATGAATCCTCTATCGATCATTCACAACCTTCATAATTCTTTTATCCCATTGTTAAGTCAATGTGAGTCGAAAACTTTTTTTCGACTTATGAGTTCACCTTGGCCAAGGATTTCATTATCAACTTAACTGGATAAAATGTAGATCATAATCTATTACTATCTAAGAGTGACGAATCCTTTATCGATCATTCACAACCTTCATATGACTCTTGACATATCCGAACAATGCTGTATTAGCAACTCTTTGGGTAGTGTTCTTAACATCCTTCATTTTCGACTCATGAGTTCACCTTGGTCAAGGATTTTATATTGCGCCAGTTTCATTTTCTTGGAGCTCAAGTTGACGGCTATATTATTGATTTGCCTCCTAGCTTTGTTACTTCTTTGGGTAGTGTTCTTAACATCCTTCTCTCCTTTTTCCTATGTATCAAATAACAGGGGTTCAATCGAGGCTGCTCTTTGAGTCTGACAATATTGTTATCTAGCGGGTAATACGTCGTGTTAGAGTCTATGTAGTCTCCATTTTATGATCCATAATCTCCAGTGACTTCAAACCTTCTCCAGTCTAAAGATGTGACGGATTAGCAGCATGTGGTGTACCTTCGAGCGGGGGTTTGTTCTTGCTTGAACCCAATGATGAACGCCGATTTGGTGACGACATCTTCTGATATCAAACTACGAGATAGATATGAAATAAGGTTGGATATTTACTCTTTCACATACGAGGATTTGTGGAAATGTCTAGACCATTATTAGGGTTTATATACAGATTGAAAATTGCTCAATCGACAGATTCCCATTGTGAATACGGATGTTTTGATAGAATCTTCTGATGTTATAAAGAAAAGGTCGGATTTGTAATGTTTTCAGACTGAACTCCAATATTTTATCACAAGTATTAGGAATTTATAAAACGGGAGAGAAATTATGAATTGCAAATTGCAGCATGAATATCAATTATTGGAATAATATATAATGTAATACCTAGATTTGGAAATGAAGATAGTTACGAGGGTGATGGAATTGTGAAATTTTTCTGGATAGGTGATTCTTGATTTTTGTTCAAAGAGGAAGACTAAGATTTTGGGATTTTCTTTTGCAAGATAATTGGGAGAGTTAAGGCGTGTTTGGAGGAGAGATTGTAGCTAGCTAATCAATTAATTCATGAGAGATGCAATTTTGTATTTTTTATTTTTATTACACAATATGCAGTATTTTTGGTTAAAACAATAGTAATATAATTTGAATATTTTATAAAAACAATGTAGGAGCTATAATTTCCACAAAATTTATGATGTAGTCCAAGAATAGATCAATGCAAGAAAGCCCTAAATTTTCAGAATTGCCCGACACTAGAATTGCAAACGCCAACACCAGTCAAACTACCGAAAAAGCCCGAATCTGCAGATACAATACAGCAAAGTCCGCACCAAAAAATGCTAAATTTTGAAAACTCACTGGCAACTTCGTATCAGAAGTCACCGGTAGACCATGAACAAATTTCTCCCTCACGGAGAGAACATGGTGCAAAAGGAAACAAATAACGTCAATTCTAAGCGAAAGACTAAGAATTAGTAGAAATTAAATTTATCTAGATATAGTAGTTATCTATTATGAGTTTTATTTTGACAATGTTATCTTTTATTTCAAGTTTGTTTAGATATGAAGTTTATTTAATTTAAAAGGTATTCTCTCTATAAAGGGACTTACGGCAATATTTACAAATACAAGTGAATTATATGAATAAAATTATTTTTCTTGCCCTCAATTTTTTCCTTTGATCCCTTTCTTTTTATTGTTTCCAAAGCAATTTGTTTTCCTTTGACCTACATATTTTCAAATCCAAAAATCCACCACCCCCCCAAACAATCGTTTCCATCCAATTCATATGCAACCACTTCCACAAACGATCCATTGAAACCTAAAACCATCTCTATACACAAAAATAATAATAATAATAATAATAATAATAATAATAATAATAATAAATCTCTTAGAACGGCACAAAAGGAAAAAGAAAAAAATTCATCTCAGTAGCAAATGCAGCAGCTCTTTTCTTTCGCTTAGTAGTTTATATTAGTTGTTAAAAAAAGTCAATAAATTGCAACCTATTTAGTTACTACTTCTAGTTAAAAAAAAAAAGGTTCAATTTGTCGTCTGCATTGCTGTTAGTTCTTTACTTGCTTCTATTTAAAACTAATTCCCTAATATATACACATGAAAATTATGTCAACTACGTATTTTCAAGATTTCAATTTATAATTAAGACTTACAAGTTTTTTTTCGAAAATTAGATATAATTAAAATTTAAATATTAATAATATTATTATAAAATTAAATTAATCTATATACCCACCCTACCGCCATCCACCCCACCAAATTTAATTCCCAAACCTTATATCATTCATCTTCCTCTCTCTCCTCTACCATAAACTCATCTTTCTATCGTCACCATGCTCCAGCCGCACCACTAGTGATGATGGACGCCTCTTCTATCATATGCATTGCTCGACTTCGCTGCTATTTGTGTGTGGATGGGTGGTAGGGGCTGGTTCGATTGGATATACGAATTGATGTTGTTGATCTTGGTTTTGAGTCGGCAGGTGGGGGACTTTGTGGATGGAGAGGCACGTCATAAATTGTAATGTGTAATTGGTCGATTGGGCAGTTGATTTGAGGTATGAGGGCGTGGTGTTGATTGCTTACTAGCGAGAGGTGGAAGATTTCGTAAAGGCAGTGCGGTAGAGATGTAGGTTGCGGTGTATGATAATGGTGGTGGTGTTGTAGTGGTAGGTTTGGAGACGCTGCTGCTGCTCATGAGAGAATTTGGTGTTGGTGGTGGCGGTGACGGCGAGGGCGATATATAGATTCAAATCCCGTTGCAGTTGGTGGTGTTTTGTGGTGGTTATGCAATAATTCTAGGTGGTGGCAGCGCTGTTAGGCAATGTTGGTGGTGGTGCTGGCGGTGGTCGCTATAGTTGTGATGAAGTGGTGGTTTTTGGTGATGGGTGTTGGTTTCTTTGAGAGGGTGGTGTTGCTATCAAGAAGTGGTGGCGGTGGTTATAGTGATGGTGTTGTTAGTGACGGTGTGGCTGGAGGCAATGATGTCACAAATTATTTAGTTGATTGTGACAATAAATTGGTTAATGTGTGATAAGCAATATATGACCAATGAAATTGATAAATTGTGACCAACAAATAATGTGTGATCAAAATTTTTTTAAATTTATGACCATATAATAAATTGTGACTAATGAGATTTGTGAGTTGTAACCAATAAATAAATGACGATTAATATTTTTTTTTTTACCAATGAACAAATTATGACCTATAAAATTTTTTATTTATGATCGTGAAATAATTTGTGACCAATAAAATTTTTAATTTGTAATCGAAAAATAATTTGTAATCAATTAATTGTGACCTTAATATATTTAATTTATAATATATATTTAATTAATTATTTCATAAATAAAATTTAATTAATATATGATTTTTAATGTTTTAAACCTTATTTTTTTAGTTTTGAAATGAGTGTTACTCAATTTATTAGATATGAAATTTTTTCTATATACCTACTCTTAGCCCAATATCGGACCAACGTCCATAAACCCCAACCTAACATCTCAAATATACATTCACCAAGCCCAATTTATAACAAACACCCTAGCCCCAACCCATACCCATAAGCACAAATCCAGCAAATCCAATATCCTAAACAACCCAAGCCCATATCATTAACCCAATCAGCCACCTACAACATTTCCTCAATTCATTGTAGCCCCATTGGTCGTCGACGTCGACGCGAGAACTACAATTGCATAGCCAATCGTCGGCACCCTACTCATCCACTACATCCACTGAAGAATTCCACAAATCGTTCCACCAAACGCCATCCAACCACATGAACCGACCAACCACAAAACTAAACACACTTTGACAAGAACTCCAAACCTCACCACACCTCTGCCTTTCTGAGCCACCTTCATCTCTACAACCACCCACCATCTGCTTCAAAGGGAAGAATATCACACCAACAATCGACCGTCATCTCCCAAAAACCAGACCTAACATTAACCCGTCGCTGCTAATCGAAGTCGTCATCTTCACTCAGACCACACTGCTTCCAAGCTCCACCACCACATTTAGTGCCCATAATTGCCCCTGCTATCACCAATCACTCCGCCTATATGCCACCAACAACCTCGTCCACCAAACGGGACTCTTCCATCACCTCTCCATTGTGAAGACGACAGAGAGAGGGTGTGCTCCTTTTTACAATGACATCTACTTCTTACTTTCTAGTTGATCGTAACCACAGTTACTGTTGACCTAAAAATATGCTGCCAATAGATGCCAAACCCACTCGTGCATACGCAACCTAGATCCAACACGTAAAGGCATATCAACGGCCGAGATTATTCCAAATTGAAAGTGGGAGAAGCTCAACGACAGTTTGGGTTCCGACGAGATATCCGAGATACAATTGTATAATAATGACCAATCGCTTATTAAATTTCGACCAATGTGTATAAACAAGTTGCTCCAAGTATTTAACGTTGCATTAGTCTTCAATTGTTACAAGGTGGAGATTTTTATAGTGTTACAAACAGAATGGTGACCCTTAGATGAAATTACACGTGGCCTCATCCCCTCAATTGAAGCATCAAATCCTAGCCATCATGTTGACTTTCAAAGCGTTTAATACTCTTACCTATTGACGAGATAAGACACAAACACAAAAACACTTTTACAAAAGTCACATCAATCATTTAAATAAGATTTCTATAATAAATTTTGGATCTCTGTACGTGGACCGTCTCTAGCGAAGGTGGAGCCTCAGACCTACTGGGCCTCAAATTAATAAACTCAGCCTCAGACATCACCAAGTGGGCCTCTTCTACAGCAGGCAGTTCAGCAGGAGTGGGTCCATAACTTCACTAGGTCGGTCATGTGGCAAATGCTAGTTAGCTAGTCATAACAGTAGTCCCCCAAGTCCATGTATGTTTATTTATGTGATGCGCGGACTTTTAGTAATAAATGAAGTATCATTTTTGGGTATCACAAGAAGGCTTTAAATTTATGATTCTTCATACTAGTCCCCCAAGTCCAGGCATGGATATATATACTGTGCATGGAATTGATAATTGGTTTTGAAGTTGAGGCGGGAAAGTGCTAAAATACCGATGCTCATTTGCTTTGAAGATAACTGAATTTATTTTGAAGCTGAGGTAGGGAAATGCTGAACTGCTGAGGCAAATTTGCTTTGAAGATAGCTGAATTTATTTTGAAGCTGAGGTAGGGAAATGATGAACTACCAAGTCTCATTTGCTTCGAAGATAGCTGAATTTATTTTGAAGTTGAGGCAAGGAAATGTTGAACTGCCGCGGCTCATTTACTTCAAAGATAGCAAGGAAGCTCATTTACTACCGAGGCAAGGAAATGTTGAATTGTCGATTCGTATTAACTTTACTAATGATCACCCTTGAAAATGATGCCTATGATTTGATAGTTTTGTATATTACCAAGGTGAGACAGCTGAAGCGGTACAACTTTCATTGCACGTACGGTCATCACATTAAATGTGCAATGATGGCTACATGTTTTTTTTGTGATAAGGATCAACACACCAAGATAAGCGTGTGATATTTATGAGTTAATCTGAGGCGTTGGTGAAATAAATTGTTTGAATTCTACGGCTTAGATTTATTACAAAATTAGACGCTTCAGATCAATTGGGTGTCGATCTAACGACTAGGATTGATCTATTCTTCATATAAAAACCAAACATACCATTTTGAAGTTTTACTTTTACGAAAATAACTCAAATTCTCTCAAGTATTCAAAAATTTTCCGGCATCCTCTTGTTCTCCAACGAGCATTCTTAAATCTTGTTCCTTCCTAGGTATTTTCTTGTGAAAAGGATTTCACAATCTTTCATCTCTTTCTGTAATTTTTTCATCATTCCCTGCAATTTTTTAATAGATTCCAAGGCATCGAGGGCAGTTACAATGGCTAGGTTCGGGGGAAGAGTCTATTTCTAGGAGGTCAGAAAAGTGGTATACGATGAGTGAGGAACCCATAGACTCCTAGGCAGGTTGGGGACTGCCAAGATTCCTTCTTCTATGACCTCCACAAAACTAGTCAAACTTAAGAAAACATATTTCATTTCTCATTACATAGAAATGATAGTGCCCGAGAGCCATTAGCGTGCGTGCTTTCCGAGGCCCGAGTACGTAGTAGTTAGTGAATTCCTGCTTAAAGTAGGAGTGCGTCTACCTCTGCATCCCTTCTTTAGGGCGGTGCTAAGAACCTTCATGTTGCTCCCACCGAAATTTTACCAAATGGGTGGAGTCAACTAGTTGGGGCCTACTTCCTTTGGAAAGAGGTGTCCTTAGGTAAGGACACTCCCCTGCACATTTTCCTAACTATCTTCCAAGCCCAAGTAGTAGGGAAAGACGACTCCAAGGAGTGGTATTACCTCACTCCTTGCCCTTTTGTGGTAGGGCTACCTTTCTCCATAAAGGGCTGGAAGGAGTCTTGGTTTTAGGTCAAAGGTAGATGGGAGATGATGGAGGGAGATACTATCCCAACTTGCACAGTACCGACCCAGTACTATGAAACACGTGAGTGCCTCAATTTACACACCATTTAATTTGCTCCTTATGCTTTGTACTAATCACTGCCTTGTTTGCAGATTCCGGTTCACGCTACGAACTCCACGAGGAGAAGTGAGAGGTAATTGAAGATATTTATAAGCGATCTCTGAAGCTTCGAAGCTTTGACTACCTAATTGACAGAAACAGATACTTCATAGACTTCGGATTGATGGCCTCAAAGGGTAAGCTACTATATTGTTTACTTGGTTGTTTTCACTTCATTTCTTGCTGTGGGTTCTCAAACTCTGCTGTTTGTAGATAAGTTTGCGAAAAGGGAGTACCTAACTCTTGATATGGCCACAATTTTAAAGGCCACAGCTCCAACTAGTAGCAAGGCCCTGAAACCTTCCTCCTCTTAGGCTAAACAAGTGAGAGGTAAATTGGAGTGCCTCAGCAAGGGCTATACTGAGAAAAATACTGAGGGGGAGGCTTCGAAGAATGCCTAGGGGACAACTGATAAGGGTAAGAGAAAAGTAGAAGAGGGGCCCCAAAAAAAGGAAAAATTGGTAAATAATAGTGGGGCCCCAGTGAAGTTTGGAACCATAGTATCCCATCTTGGCAAGGATGCACCCCCATCATCGAAGCTCTTAGAGGCCGCAATGAAAGTGGTGAAGGTGGAGAAGGTTCAGAGGGCCAATGAAGGGGCTGAGAAGGAGAAAGCGTCAGCCTTAGAGGCTACCAAAAAGGGCCTAGTGGAGAGGACCCCAGGCAAATCAGGGATTTTTTTGGCCGGGAGGGACGACAAGATCGCCCTAACTGTAATTGAAATGTTGCCACCAGAAGTCAGGAGTGCCACAGAGAATTTTAACAAATTTTGGTTAGAGTGGTGGTAGATGTATGTGTCCACTTGTGATGTGGTGGACCTTACTGCAACATTAGTGAGCTAGAGTGCTAGGGCACTTGGGGTGACCCTCGAATTTCAAGAGGTTTTGGCCGACATTCAACGAGGAACGAAGCCTCAGTTGACTAACTCGCTATTGTCGAGGTTGAAATAAAGAAAATAAATTATGAGGCTGAGTCGATGAGGACCCAGTGAGCTGAGGTCGAGACCTCAAATAATCACCAGACGCTCACGATCGAAGCCCTGGAGAAGGCTAATCTTGAGCTTGCTAGATGCAAGGATGTCAACCAATTTATGGAGGGTCAAATAAAGTACTATGTGGATGAGGCGAAGAGGGCCAAAGCTAAGGCTCGATAGGCTAGAGAGGAAGCGGTCAAGCATTATATTGCTAAATCCCACTTAACTGAATAGTATCAGCAGTTCACCATCTACTGGAGAAGGTTTGCCTATGCCGAAGTTGTAGGAAGGGTGGATGAGCTTTACCTTGAACTTGACGCGTCCGAACTGAGGGTAAAGTTTATGGATGAAGTACCTCGGACCCTTGCTGAGGAAGCTACTCAAGATCAAGAGGGAACTTTTGTTTAAGAAGCTTCGGATGAAGCGACAACTGACGCCCCTAACAATAAGGTATTGGAACCCCAGCGACCTCAACAGTAGTCTAGTTTATATTCATATTTTGTAATGGTTAAGGCCCACAAATGTAATTAATTCTTCTATAATAAATGTGATTTGTACAAGTATCTTACTGCTTTCCATATTATTTCTCTGTTTTTCTTCCAAGTATGAAGGTCTCGACAAACAATTAAGTAACTTGAATGAACCACTCAAGTAACAACTTAAATCTCAATGGCTTCGACATACTTTCCTCTGAAATTATATTTTGAATAAGTTTACCCCATATTTGGATAACTTAATTTACAGAATTTTAACTCGATGTTTTTGGGTATTCTTCAATGACGTTCAGCCTCGTCAAGAAAGACTTGTAATGTATGCCTCGAGGTTCAAGCTAGGTAATCCCTTGGGGATTTTGATCCTCTCTTCCGAGGCGCTCATGCTTCCTTACATAGTGGATGATTCATCCATGTAAGGACTTCTCCCTTGACATTCAGCTTCATCGAGATAAGGCTTGTGATGTACGATTCAGAGTTCAAGGGAGGTGATCCCTTTAGAGATTTTGATCATCTCCTTCGAGGCACCCATGCTTCCTTACATGGTAGATGGTTCATCTATGTAAGGGCTTCTCCCTTGACGTTCAGCTTCGTCAAGATGAGGCTTGTAATGTACACCTCAAAGTTCAAGCGATGTGATCCCTTTAGGGATTTTGGTCATCTCCTCCGAGGTGCCCACGCTTCCTTATATGGTGGATGGTTCATCTATGTAAGGGCTTCTCCTTTGATGTTAAGCTTCGTCAAGATGAGGCTTGTGATGTATACATCGGAGTTCAAACGAGGTGATCCCTTTAAGGATTTTGATCATCTCCTCTGAGGCGCATACGCTATTAAACAAACATCGTTCCTTAGCTCTACATGCAAAGTGCTTATTTATTCACAAAGGTTGGGAAGGATCTTCCAACTATTCAGTACATTCATTGATAGTACATTCTTATATGCTCAATGTTCCATGGATGAGGCTATTCCTTACCATCCATGTCTTCAATTTGGTACGTGCTAAGTTAGAGTTCTTCTTTAATACGGTATAGTCTTTCCCAATTTGGGCCCAGATTGCCTACTCCTGGTTCTTTGGAGAACAAAAATACTCTTCGAAGCACCAAGTCGTTCATCCGGAAGGACCTCTTCTTGACCCTGGCATTGTAGTATCGAGTCATCTTCCTTTGATATGCAGCCAACTTCACTTGGGAGTCATATCTTTTTTCCTCAAGGAAATTGAGCTCACCATTTCTAAGCTCGTCATTCGATAACTCGCTAAAATGCAATCTTCATGGGGAGGGTAACCCAACCTCTATAGGGCTCATGGCCTCAGCTCCATAGGCCACTGAGAAGGCAGTTTCACTAGTTGGGGTCTGTCTTGTAATTCGGATCACCCAAAGCATCTATAGTATTTCATCAACCCAGGCTCCATTGGTTGTGTCGAGCTTCTTTTTCAAAGTGTGTTTTATAGTTTTATTCACAGATTCGACTTGTCCATTGGCCTAGGGATGGTGAGGGATGGATAATTGTTTCTTGATCCGGAGTTCCTCACAAAGGTTTCTGACCTTCTTGTTATCAAATTGATTGCCATTGTCTGACACAGTTGAATGGGAAATTCCAAACCGGTATATAATGTTCTTCCATAAAAATTTAGAAGTATTAGCTTCTATGATTTTTACTATAGGCTCAGCTTTAACCCATTTTGTGAAGTAATATATTACAACAATAGCAAAATTAGCACTTCATTTGCCCTTGGGTAGGGGGCCTATGAGGTCCACCCCCCGTTGGCGAAAGGCCAGGGGCTAGATACGATAGTTAGCTCTTGAGATGGTTGTCTTTGGATAGGGAAAAACGTTGGCATTTGTCGCATTTTCGTACAAACTGAATGACATAATTTTTAAAGGTGGACCAATAGTATCCCTGCCTCAATGCTTTTCATGACAACGCTAATCCTTCCGAGTGGTTGCCGCAAACGCCTTCGTGAATTTCGCGGAGTATATAGGTTACTTCTTCGTCCCCCACACATCGAAGGAGAGGGGAGGAAATGAGAGGAAACCCCTCGCTTATATAAGACGTCATCTATGGAAACAAAATGAACGGACCTTCTTCTTAACTTATATGCTTCATCTTTGTTGTCGGGAAGGACCTGGTCTTCGAGATAGGCCATAATGGGTTGCATCCAGGTGGGAATTCCTTCCACCCACATCACCTCTTCCATAACGATGGATGGTTGAGAGGTGCTCAATTGGTACTATCGTCAATAGCTCTGAATCCTTGCTACTAGCCAATTTTGATAAGACGTCGCCATGGGTGTTCTCAATACGTAGGATTTGAGCAAACTCAAACTTTTTGAAGGATGGAAGTACGTCCATTACTAGGTGGAGGTAAGCAGCCATGCCTTTATCCCTAGCCATGAAGTTGCAATTTACTTGGCCCACGACAAGTTAGGAATCCTTTTTGATGCATAACTTTCACATTTGCATCTCTCTTGATAACTTGAGATCGGCAAGCAGTACCTCATATTCGACCGTGTTGTTGGTTACTTTGAACCCAAATCGTATCGCGCTGTTCAACTTGTGGCCTTTGGGGTTCACCAAGATAATTCCTACCCCTAAGCCTGCATCTTCGGCCTACCTATCCACGAATAAGTTCTATGTGGGGGGATCGACGGGCTCCATGGTCTCGTCCGCTTCAGGGGGATTGGCGTACTCCGCCACGAAATCTGCTAAGGCCTAGCCCTTAATGGCTGTTCTTACCTTAAAGAGAACTTCGAACTCGCTTAACTCTACTGCTCATTTTAGTAGTCTCCTCGAGGCCTCCAGCTTTTGAAGCACTTGCCAGAGTGGAAAATTAGTTAACACTTGTATCGTATAGGCTTGGAAATAAGGCCTCAACTTTCTTGATACGGTGATCAAGGCCAAGGTCAACTTCTCCATATTCGAGTATCGGGTTCTTGACACTAGCTAATGTAGTAAACCGGTAGTTGGGTAGTGCCCTCCTCTCTGATAAGTATGGCACTAAGGGCTTCATTTGAGACAGCCAAGTATAGCTGTAGGGCCTCTCCTGGTTTGGGTTTCAAGAGGAGGTGGCCTGTCGTATGTGCTTTTTCAACCCCTGTAAGGCCTTTTCACACTCCTCGATCTATTGGAATTTCTTCTCGCCTTTTAGGATCTTGAAGAATGGGAGACACTTGTCGATGACTTTTGAGATGAAGTGACTTAGAGTGGCCACGCGCTTGGTTAGGCTTTTCACTTTTTTCGATTTTTGAGGGGACCTCATCTCGATCAATGCTCGTATCTTCTCGGGATTTGCCTCTATACCCCTTTGATTAACCATATAACCTAAGAATTTGACCGAAGTAACACCGAATGCACACTTAAGAGGGTTCAACTTCATCCGATGTTTTCTTAGGATCTGAAAGCTCTCATTCAAGTGGGCTATATGATCATCCACTTTTAGACTCTTATGAGCATGCCATCTATATAGACCTCCATTGTCTTGCCAAGGAGGTCGGTAAATATCTTGTTTACAAGCCTTTGGTAAGTGGCTCCGGTATTCTTTAACCTGAAAGGCATCATCTTGTAGCAGTAAAGGCATATGTCCGTGATAAAGGAAGTGTTCTCTTCATCGGTCGGGTACATGGAAATTCGATTATAGCCGGAATAGGCATCCATGAAGCTCAGTAATTCATGTTTCACGGTGGAATCTACCAGTTGATCTATCATGGGGAGGGAAAAACTGTCTTTGGGATAAGCTTTGTTAA
>CAIGRP010076663.1:0-31298 GCA_903798385.1 Fraxinus cuspidata
TGTTTGATGCTTGGTTAGTGGTTGTACTCGCTTCATGTTCATCACATTGTTTTGCTGTTAAAAGCACGATGTGACGTCACGTCCCTACGTCTTGACATCATGGCACGGGTCATGTCTTCACGTCACCTACGTCTGGGCATCACTGTATGTCATTATGCATTCATGCTAGCTAGGACACATTGCATGTTACCTTATATGCATCGATTTGCATGCATTCATGCATCTCGTGCATATCACAAGTTAGTATCTCTTTTATCAAAGTTTTAATATTTTGGTTCAATTCATTTCAGATGCCGCCTAAGAGAGCACGAATAGCCGCTTCCACTCCTAGTAACTCCACTGCTTATAATGAGACTAAGTTCATCTTTGTTGTCGCTCAAGATACTTTTAGGTCGTAGTTTTCTCTATGTCCCGTTTTATTCGAGCGCGAGGTCATCATGTCTGACCTATCCCCCAACCTCGTCGCTATTTTCACATCTCGGGGTTGGGAACCTTTGTTAGTTAAGTTAGTCCATCCACCGAGTCTATTAGTTCAAGAGTTCTTTGCTAACATCGATGATGTTAGTGGGTCGTCCTTTAGGGTTTTTCTTTGAGGTAGGACTATTAAGATTACTCCAGACGTTATTTCGAGTCTTATTCATATTCCTCGAGTCGTCAATCCCTTATTCCCCTACTTGACTCCTGATGCTCTTTCGACGGACTCTTTAGTCCGTTCAACAGTGTTTAACACACCGTTGGAGAGAGGTCCTGGTGCAATCCGCATGGGCATTTTTACTACTAATCACCAGAATCTGTTACGCATTGTGTGCACGAATCTTTGGTCCATGTCTCACACTTCTTCATTACCTATGGAGAAGGCTCATTTTCTGTACGCCCTGCTGTATGGCGATTCCGTTGATTTACCCTCATTCATTTGCCAGCAGATTTTACGGGCTTTTCACGTCACATGGATGAGGGTGGGGCTGCCTTATACCTGCTTGACTTATAGGTTAATCACAGCCCTTGGAGTGAGTTTTCTCGCGGGGGTTCCAATGCGGGTTTCTCGGCCGATTGGCTATACTACCATTGCCCAGAGTTGGTCACATGCTTCATTTGAGCCCGCACAACCCATTTGACCCTTCGGATTTTCCTTCTTTTTCTACTCCTCCTCAGCCCTCGACATCCCATCGACTCGACTTTGGCTCTCCTCCTTCTGAGTCAGTTCAACCTCTTACCGGGTCTGTACCTTCTACTTTTGCTCCCATTAACCCTTCGGTTGCTCTCATGGGACATTTGACCTTGTTGATCGAGCAACAGGCTCGGATGATGGCAAAGATCACACAACTGCGGGCTACATCTAATAGACACACTACCGAGTTTACTATACTTCGGGGTGCTGTTGGATATATTCACTGTGGGCTTTGAAGGATTCATCGCCATTGGGATGATGATGCAGCTTTCGAGGAGCAGACTGATTCTGATGATGCTGACGAAGCCGCTTAGTTTTTAGGTTACCCTATGTCATTTTGTGACAAAAAGGAGGAGTAGATATAGTTTTGGAATTTGGAGTAGGTATTTTCTATTCAACAGGATGTACACATGTTTTAATCTACTTAATGTATCTAAAACTTTTTACTTTTGCTAAATTAAGTTTTGATGTTTTACTAGTATCAATGTTTCGTTTTGGTATGTTGGTTTACATTAGTACTATGTCTTGATTTAGCATGCATGATTGAAACTAAATAATGCTATATGTTTCATAGATTGCCTATATTCTATAAACTACCTGAACTGCTTTACTTATACTATTTTCCACACATTTCACACTTGGTATTGAGTTGTCTATTTCAGGAAATAGGTATTGAATAATGAAATACAGAATTCGTTCAAGTTAATTATGTCACAAGTTCTTGAGTCTGTAATTCATATTTGATTACTTCCATGACTTTAGTTAGTAGTTTTGTCACAGAATGTCAAAAGGAGGAGCTTGTTAGGTTTTTAATTATGTAATCGACAATTCGGTAGACAAAAGGAATTTAATCGTAAATCTTGTAGAAAGTCAAGGTGTTACATACAATTTTATGAAAATAGAATTTTTAGGTCTAGGGTTCGAATATGGCAAAAGAAGGAAAACACGGCGCAAATTTTCGCTAGACTGTCGCCATGAATTGGCTCGAGCATCAAAAATAGAATCTTCGTCGCTCGACTGTCGCCCAGCCTTCGCTCGAGTGACAACTTATCTCTCGAATGTTGCTGAGCTCTCGCTCGACCGACAGTGTTATCCTGAAAATTTTTATTTCTCTATTTAAAGGCTTTTTCCTCGGTCCATTATTTTCCTAACCTATATTTAAATACTTGAACGCCACAGAACGTGTTTTCTAAGGTTGATCATTGAGTAAACACTTAGATTTTGATATTCTCTTCATCCCTTTGATATTTCAACCTTCATTGTTCATTAATAATTGTTCTTGTCGGTGAAAAAATCAGTTTCACCATCAAAATATCGAAATGTTGTTTCCTTCATCTCTGTCAGAGTTTCTGAAGATCAAGGGTGACTGGAGTTCCAGTTGTTGAAGAACGTGGTGTTCTTCTTTGGATCCATAGGAGATAAACGGTTTCACGAAACTAGTAGTTGCTACAAGATAGCGCAATCCAGGAGAGCTTTGAAAACTGCAGCTGGGAGCAGTGAGGAGCACAGAATCTAGAAGAGCTGTTGAAATTGTAGTCATGAGATCCAATAGTACGTGTCGTGGTCTAGTCTGGTAGACTGTATGTTATAATTTGTTTATAGTGGATTGTTGACTGGCAAAGTGCCCGAAGTTTTCCCCAGTTGGGTTTCTCCGTGATCATACCGTGTGGTTTTACTGCTTTTTTATTGATTATATTAACTACGGCATTTAAACATAGGTTAAATTGACTTACTGCTTTTTTTTTATTGATTACATAACTACGGTATTTAAACATAGGTTAAATTGACTTGCATGCTTAATCATTTAGAGATAATTAATCGGTGACATGTTGCTAATTAATTAATAATCTTAATTCCACATAATATACCTATTTATCCCCCTTTAGGTATTATTAGGATCGAAATATATAATTTTCACTAGACATGTCCTTCAATCCGCAATGCCCATATTCCCATCAAAATTTCTGCAAATCACTATTTTCGTGAAGAATTTGGTGCCCATACCAACCTATATCCTACTTCTTTGTCCATTAAATTTTTTTTTTAGTGAAGTTGCTGGCCATGTAGAAGAAGCCATGCCAGAAACACCATTTTCACATTTTTCCACTTTTATATTAGACACACCTAGTTATTGTCCCTATTATTGTTCAAGACGAGTGAAAAAAATACCGAATCAATTAGGTCTAAATGAGTTCTTGTTATTGTTCAATTTGTTTTTAATGCATGCATCTTTATAACTGAATCAAATTCAGATGTTTGGTCCCACTTGATGGAGATGCATATTGCTAAAAGGGAGAGAATGTCCTATGTTCATGGCAAGCTGAAGTCCTTTGTAGACAAAGAAGATGGATATGAAAAATAATATGCTGAAAATCAGAAAGTGAAAAGGTGGTTGTTGATGCCCACGACTCCTAATATTATGAAGCATTATTTATGGTTTCCCACTGCCCATGAAATTTGGAGTGCTCTATCAAAGAGTTTCTATAACGGAAGTGATGAGATGAAAATTTTCACTTTAAACCAAAAAAGCTTTCTTTGCCAAACAAAGTGGAAAATCTCTATCGGAATACTACGGAAAGCAAAACGAAGTGTTCAATAAATCACATCATCGTGATAAAGTAGTTATGAAAGATCTCAATGACATAGTAGTATATCGAAAGTCCATTGAACGAATTAGGATGCACATATTTCTTACTAGATTGGATAGTGATTTTGAAAAAAATTATGGAGACTCCAGAAACTAAGAAGCTTCCACCATGGTAGCTCGAAATCTCTCTACTTAAAATTGGTAGGATTGAATTACGTCCAACCATCCAAGACGATGACGGGTGCCGACAAAACCACCTACAGATACATGTTATGCATTTTCCATAACGTAAATATATCGCAAGTGTACGGTGTCAATTTTTGTAAAATCATAATGGAGTTGGGATGTCGAACCTACAGAGATTGAATATCAATTTTATACTAAGTATTATAATTAAATAGCTCTTATTTTATCTAGAAAATTGAATTAAAATCAATGGTTTTAAACTAATCTAATGATAAATATGGTGATGAATTCTACGATATCAATGCAAGCTTGAAAGATTTATCAATATGAGAAAGCCTAGGGTTTTGATTTCACCAAACCATCAAATATAACTCTCAATTATATAATTATTTCTAATCAATTTTCCTTAGTTTATAAGCAAGAACCTAATATTTTACTCTCTCTCTCAAGTGCCAAGAAAATATATTTCTATATTTCAATTTCAATATCTCCATTCTGAATTAAAATTTAAAAATTATCAAGTTCATGGTTCTTAAGTGGAACATGCCTCAAAGATTTTATACTTTCTCTCAAAACATACATAATCTAGGTCATGTTGCTTCATGATCGTGCTTAAATTTCCTTCTCTCAAGTGCTGAAATTGACTATGATCAAATCATTTAATTAGTGGTCAATTAATTAAAAGCATAAGAATAAATAATACAAATAAAAATGATTGTTAAGTATCAAAGAAATAACTATAGTAAAATCAAGCCATATTTTGAAGTTTTAGTTACATCAAATCCTAGGTTATGATGCCAGAAGTCATAGAAATAATTAAATTCATATAAAAAAATCATAGAGAAGAAAATAGAAAAACTAGTTTTGGTAGATCTTCAATCTCCTTTGTGATATTGTTCTTAATTTCTCCTTGATTTCTTATTGATTGCTCTAATGAATTCCCTTTACAAAGTGTTTTATTAATTGGTATTTATGTCATCTTGAAGTCCCAGGAGGAGTTGGGATCGGATGGTGTTTAAAAAGAATCCCAAAATTTCAAAACTCTCAACCGGCCCAATGGCGTCCTAGCGCCACGGTACCTACTTTCGAGTAGAAGATTAGCACTACATCCTTCAGTATGTTTATCATAAATTTTTCTCCGACACATTGTGACAATTCAAAGTGTGTTGAAAAGATAGCTTAAAAGGATAAAACTTTACTTCAAATAGCTTTTTCCAGTTCAAACGTTTACTATGTCAAAAATGGGTCTCAATCTCTGACTAAAAATCTTATTCATACTTGTGCGATTGAAAATTGATTTATGAAAATATTTTGATTATATTTCATTCCTTTTTGACTTCTAATTAAATCCAATTGACTCCTAGCAATCTTCAATTATCATTTTGTTGTGAATCAACTACTAAAAGGTTGCAATTGAGTCCTCAAACTTTAAATTTTTCCAATTTTTCATTGTTATTCACTTGTTTATTTTAATTTAGCCTCCAACCATCAAGTTTCACCAATTCAACATCGATTTCTCCTTGATTCATGCTTACAATTCCTCAATTTTACATCATTCATACCAATTCACCTTACCTATAAAACAAAATTAGAACACACATTAAAGCGTTCTAAACACTCTCAAGATCAAACAAACTAGCAAGTAAATTAGCATATATATGATGAGTTAAACACACTCATCAAACACTCAAACTTAATATTTTGCTAGTCTTCTAGCAAAAATAAAACACAAAAAAATGACTAACGAAACAAACACACAAAACTAAAAAATAAATTTACATAGAGCGAGTTTAGTTAAATAGCTTGCTTTTGTGGCTCAAGATTGAAAACGATATATCAAATTTATGAATCATTCCAAAGTTATAATGCAAGAGATAAATTTTCACATAGTCAATGGAAAACGTGTGTGGAGAATTAAGTGCAAAAATGTCGTTCACAAGTTTATCTAATTTCCGACCTTAAAAATCAAATATTTCTTTTCTTCGCTCGTGAAATTTACACACCGCAAAACTTGTTTTCTTTTATTCTCTATCCAAGGGTGTAATCTAACGTTGATTTTCAAATCACTACTCCTTACACCTCTTAAATTTGGTTTAGTCCAACCGGTACTGTCAACAATTTATTTATGTGATGATTCTCCTAATTTATGAGTGCTTTGACAATCAAGCTTATACCAAGTGATCCAAACCCACTAGTTATCTAAACCCTCATAATTATTTCACAATTGCACAATTACTTGCTTAGTTTGATATTTTTAGCTCAAGATCAACCTCGTCATTTTTTCTCTTCTTGGCCATTGTAACAAGATTTTAGTCAATGACTCCCCAACTTTAAAAGCCAAAGGGTACGAGATACCCCAAAGACTTAATAACTCAATTCAAAAAGTGTTGACGTGAAGCATAAAATTAACAAGTACAATGCTATTTTTTTTTTCAAGAAAAACTAAAGCTAAAAGGGGTTAGATCCATAGCATACGGTCATCACCTAATTCATACTTGAAATTTAAAGACACCATACACCAATATTTTTTTTCCAACATATACGGAATCACAACAAGCCTAAATCATCTCTTTTATCGGCTCGAATACCCCAAATTATGCTAAGGATAAGGATTTAGCGAATCACAGGTTATGGGATTGGTCATCTAAATTCTTTATTTTCAACCTATAAGCATGAATCAACATATCCATGTACATCACTACAATTAATTCATATGCATAAGTATGTTTCATACGAATAAACAAAATTTTAACCAAAGCAAATAACTTATTCACAATTCATGAACAAGCTCATGTTATCAAGTATATACATTAACGATGGCAAGGCTTTCTAACTCACATAAGCATGCAAAACAAGTTTTTTTTAACAATTAAAGAAAAATGAGGAGGACTTTCTTGAGTGAAAATATTGGTTATCTTCATTGCTATTAATGGATGTTGAATATTGATTATAGCTTCTTCCCCAAAATTGAGATTTAACCATTGAGAAAAAAAACTCAATTAACTAAAAAAATAAATATAAAGTAATATCTAAATATAAGAGATAAAGATAAAGGGAAAGAGAGAAAGCTTGGGTTGTCTCCCAAGAAACGCTTCTTTAATGTCATTAGATTAACATTATCAGACTGCCTTAAGTTGGATTTTTATATTTCCAATTTTTTTCCTTGGCTTTGAATTTTTCTTCAGAATAGCATGGCCACGAGTATTTAGAGGCGGTTTTAACTCCAGTATAGTATTTAAATCCTATTTTGATTCAACAATATCGGGAGGTCTCGAAAGTTCTTCTATGTGGTTCTTCTTTCCTTCACTTAGATAAGCTTCGTGGGCCAAGAGAAAGTCAATAACTTCCTTGCTCCCTTTGTAGCTTTCATTAGCTGATGTATCACTTCTTGAAGCACTGGTTGCCATGTATTACTCTAAAGGATCATAGAACAATTCTTTTTTGAAATCTTATCCGTTCACTGCATCAATTTATTTGACCATGTAGCAAGTGTTGACTTTTTCTGGTGGCATAGATATTGAATATTAATTTCTCTCATTAACTTGCAATGTCAATGTTCCTTTTTGTACACCAATCAACGCTCTTCCAGTTGTCAAGAAAGGCTGACCAAGAATCAATAGTAATTCTTGATCTTCTTCCATATCTAACACCACAAAGTCTACTAAAAAGATGAACTTGTCTACCTTCACCAATACATCTTCAATAATACATCTTGGATATGTTATAGATCTATCAGCTAGTTGTAAAGTGATGGTAGTTGGCTTTACTTCTCAATATCCCAATTTCTTGAATAAGGAGATGGGCATTAGATTGATGCTAGCCCTTAGATCACATAGTGCTTTGTCGATGGTACACTCACCAAATGTGCATGGAATTGTAAAGTTACCTGGGTCTTTCAATTTTTTAGGGAGCTTCCTTTGGAGAATTGTACTGCACTCCTTTGCCAATTTTACTATTTCAAACTCCTTCAACTTCATCTTCTCTAAATCACTTACTTCAAGAACTTAGCATATATTAGCATTTGTGCCAAGGTATCTACAAAATGAATGTTGATGTGGATCTTCTTGAAGCCTTCCAAGAATTTTGCAAACTGCTCATCAAATTTCTTCTTCAAGAACCTCTGTGGATATGATAGTTGTAGCTTCAAGAATGGCAGATTATCTAGAAATGAAGTTGAGTTAGGCTTAAGAGCCTTCTTCCTTGCCTCTGCCTCAACCCTCTGCTCTTCAACTGATTTTTATTCAACGTGATTCAAAGTAGGCACCACAGTCTCTTTAGGCTTTCTCCTTTCAACTACTTTTCCACTTCTCAATGTGATTGCATTCCAATGCTTCATTGGGTTGACCTGATGTCAGTAGGAAGCTTCCCTTACAGTTGGAAATTTATTGTATTTGATAGCTGACCAATCTGTACCTCAAGCTTCTTTACTATGGCACCCAATGTTGGTCATTTGAGTTTCGATGTTGTCAGTCTTGACTCACCATTGTAGAACCTTGTTCTAGTCTTAGAAATAAAGGTTCCCAAAATGTCCTCCAGTGATGGCTTTCCTTTAGAAGACTAGTTATAGAACCCAGAAGAAGGTTGTAGCACAATTGCATTGTTACCTTAAGAGAGGTTCTTATGATTTCACTACCTCAGATGGTAGTGGTTTGATGAGTATTTTCCTCTTTGGTTGAAATTTCTGTTGTTTACATATTGAATTTGCTCATTCTCCATCTCAGACTCTTGGTACAATGTAGAAACAACCATAGATACTGCATTCTGCTGAGTCCCTCATGATGTTAATGCAATTATTTGAGTTGTGAGAGATGACATCTAAGCTGCAAAGGCTATAATGGGATCACCTCATAAAGGCGAGAACTTTCTAGGTACTTGGACGCTTATTTTGCCATTTTGCAGACTTTTTGTTTTCTCTAACGGATCTTAGAAACTAGATAGTCTTTTGGGGTTGAATAAGCGTGATGGGAACATGGGAGATCTTAGATATAATTAGACTGATCATAATAGAGCTAGTACTTCCAAAACCATTTTAATCTCTTCCACAAACCAGCCTATGTATGTTCATAATCCTAAAATCAAGAACAATGGTATCTTAGGACAACATCCTACTAGACTGCGTAGGACCTACCAACCTAGGAATATATATCGGTGACCACATACCTTTGGACCTAAGTTTATCCCTACTTGATTCAATTGTGGTAAGTGAAGACATATAAGGCATAAATGTCATAAATTCCTGAATAAAAATAGTAATAGAAATCAAGATTTTGATGGTCGAATTGACTTCCTTACTAATCAAGTGAGTCATTTTACCAAATTAATGTTACAATTGACTCGAAATAAGTCTTCCACTAGACAGATTTGAGTGAAAGAGTGATCTGAAAAATTTTGAAATTGATTACGGTGTTCTTAAAGGTAAGAGCGTTTGTATACCTAACTAACTAAGTGTTTTGTATGCATGATTATACTTATTAAAAGTGATTCATTTCTATTGCATGCATTTTTTTTTTTTTTGGGTAGTTTGATTTTAAAAAAAAAAAATTGATAGTTGAAAAATTTAAAAAAACATAATTTTTTTTTTGCTATAGCATGATATATGATTTATTTTAACATGTGAGTTGAAACCAAGTATGGGCTAAATTGATGAGCTATAACATATTTTCCATTACTTTGTTCTGGTTTACGTGGAGTACTTAGGATATGTTTCTTTATTTACCATTTGCACTGTACACACTATGATATTGTGTTTAAGTCTTGACCACGTACGAGAGATTTGGGATAGCCATCATCCATTAGTAAGGTGACTTTGAATATGGATTGACTTTAATTTAGTAGACCTAAACTCTAGTATATCTCATTAAATTAAAAAAGTTTCATATTATACTCTTCTGCGAAGCCTATTTGCCTGAGTAATTAAGTCCGATGGGTTTCTCATAACCTGATGCCCTATGGTCAAATGGCTTAGAGTCATCATCCCAAAACTTGTTACATAGGTCATCTTAGTCGTTTAATAGAGAAGAGTCTGCACTAAAAATGTGAAAAATTGAAGAGAAAAATAATTAGTATAGAAGGAAAAATATAAATTGTGTGAAAATGTATAAATGCTCAAACTCAGGGAGACAAAAAAATAATATACATGAAAAATGAGTTTTATTTATAGGTCCTAATATACATTATTGGTTTAACTTTCATTCGTAGGTGAATAAACTTATTTAATAGTGATATTTAGCATCTCACAAATTAAAGGTTTGAAGTTTTGATTACAAGGAAATAGTGGCACCTAACATATTATATAATTTACTTTATTTAAACTTGAATTGAGTATCAGAAAAAGTTTACTTATCATTGATTATGCTTGTGCATGCTATCAACTGCATCTTCGAGTTATTATATACTGATTATATAGTTCCCTTCGTTATTTGTGAAAAAAAAAGAGAGAAGATGAGAGAGATGGGCACAAGTAAAAAGGAGATGATCATGATGTTTTTTTCAACACTTTGAATGCTTAGCTTTTTTGAGCTTTGATATTTAGTGACATTAATATTTTAGTTGGTATTTTGATTGACATTAGTATTACTTCTCAATCTATTTAGTATATTTATGATAGTCTGTTTCAATTGTTATATTGCATGTATCACATACTTTTACATTTGGTATTTGAGTTGTTGATTTCAGAAAATAGGTTTCAAGGAATGTAAGAGATAGACATTCAGTTTGAGTTTGGGTAGTTTAGTTTGTTTTTGCATTTTTGATTTGTATAGTATAGTTTTGTCAAGGAATGCCAAAGGGGGTGATTGTTAGGATTTATGTTGTATTGGAAATTCTTTAGATAAAAGGATTATAAAAGAATAGGATTGCTATAAAAGAGTTGTAAAAGTCAAGAAATCTATTGGAGGGTTGTATACATGAACTAGGAGTCTTTGGGTTCAAGTATGGAATAAGGAAGAAGTCGCCGAATTGATGCTAACCTGTCTTCTAGCTGATGCTCAAGCGAAAAAAGCAAGATCATTGTCGCTAGCCTAGTGCTCGAGTGACGATGTTTTCTAAAAAATCCTAGTTTACATTTTCAAGAGTTCTATATATCATATACTACCTAAATAGCTCTTATTATAAATAATCAATGGCCATTACATTTTTAGTATGTAGTTGTTCATTATTTTACATCCACATTATATCAATCCAAGATCCAAGAACACATCCAAGTATTGAGAATAAACTTTTGATTCTTGAGATCAATCAACCACAAGTTGGGAAAAAAACATCAAAATCATATAATCCAAAATACCTATTTCTTTGATATAATGAGGAAGGTATTTTCTCAATAACTTTCAGAAGCTGCTGAAAATTGAGGGAGGTTGACCAGAAGCAAAGGAAGAGTATAAGAACAAGACAATTTCAGAAGATCAGGAGCAGGTGTGAGTTAAGTACATTTCAGCGGGTCTTGAAGATTGTAGGAATTAGATCATCGAGTCTAGTGAGTTTTCTAGGCTGAATCATACTGTAAGTTCTTATTATCTATGGTAAAAGTTACTTGCTTGGTCTCGGAGTTTTTACCTAGTTATGGGTTTTCTCCATTATTTAAATCTTGTGTTATTTGCTGCTCTATTTATTATTGTGGCAATTTAACATAGGATAAAACTGACTTGATTGACTAAATATCTAGAACAACTAAAAAGTGACTAGTTGTTTTTAATTGATTATTTTTAATTCATCATTATTCACCTATTAAGTGATCTTAGGGTCAAAGTAGTAACTTTCACGTAGTGACAACGGTGGAGAATACTGGAGTTTGCAACTTCAGCAGTATCTAGAAGCACACAAAACTATTCATCTAACTACTTGTTCTAATACACCCCAACAAAATGGGGTTGTATAATGTAAAATTGACATTTGTTGGAAGTTGTTCGTCCTTTATTGATAGAACCCCATTTGCCATTATCCTATTGGAAAGAAGCACTTAGCTCTGTAGCATACTTAATCAATTTGGTACCCTTCAGCTCCATTAACTTCCAAGCACCACTCCAAGCTCTTAGTGATACAGTTATTGCCCTAGTCGTCCCAAACTTATCACCTTATGTCTTTGGTTGTATAGCATTTGTACACCTCCATAAACATTAACGAAATAACTTAACTCATCGAGCATTGCGATGTGTTTTTGTAGGGTTTGCTACCAATAAAAAGGGGTACCGATGTTATCACCCTCCAACTTGGTTAATTTTTTACAATGGATGTTGTTTTCGTAAAGAGTCGGTGAATTTTTCCTCGGAGCCTAAACTCCAAGGGAGTATCATAGGGAAATTCAGGTTCTAAATGATAATTTTGTAGGTTCGATTACACACACATGAAGTCGGTGAATTGGATTCAAGTGGTATAAATTTAGATTAATAAAGTGGTAAATGTCCAGAAATTGAAGGCTTAGGTTCAATTCAACCATCACCTTCGAACGAATTTGAGACACATGTAATTGATATACCTAATCAATTGCCTGCTGAGGATGTTCCTAAATAATTGTTTGAGCTATTATGTGTCTCACCATAGATTATCTAAATCAAATAAGTTATTTTTAAATTAATTATCTATTGTATCTATTCTAACAGTGTGCAGGAAGCCTTAGCCGATCCCTGGTGGAAAATAGCTATGAATGAAGAGATTAAATACTTACAAAGGAATAAAACCTGGAAACTCTGTGATCCCCTACAAGGAAACAAAGCGATGGATGTTGATAATAGTGTAAAATATCAAGCTTTTTCCCTCTTATTTGTTGTTCTCGTCTGATTATTTGATGCCAAAATGCACTCATTATCTTTANAAACCTGGAAACTCTGTGATCCCCTACAAGGAAACAAAGCGGTTGGATGTTGATAATAGTGTAAAATATCAAGCTTTTTCCCTCTTATTTGTTGTTCTCGTCTGATTATTTGATGCCAAAATGCACTCATTATCTTTATATTTTGATTTTAGGTGGCAATTTGATGGATATGGCAAAATTTGGAAGAAATAAGTGAAAAGGGGCCTAAGTGGAAGAAAACAAAAGTTCAAGGACCAAATTGCAAATATCCAAAAGATGAATCGAAAGGAAAAATGAAGATATGAAGATTTTTTGTAGTGTTGTACATCAATTGAATGAGGAAAGAAGCCAAAGGGATGAAATATAGTCAAAGCATTATCACATATCAACTCCTAGCCGAAAAAGTTCTGCTCACCCATTTTTAGCATAGGAAACGCTTGAATTGGAAATATTATATTTTTGGAAGATTTTTCCCCTTTGAGTCAGCTTTCCAACTCATCTTGAATCGCCTCAATCGGATATTGGAAGAGAAATATATGACCAAAATACTAAATGCTGTCATGTGGAAATTATCTAAAGATATGCAGTCGCATACTCTAATTCAATGAAATCCAGGGCCAAGTTAAAATGTTTTATGCTGTCCCATCCACTTATTCTAAGCTTAGTTGTACCGTGAGGTTCTGATATCCCAAGAATAGCTAACTAAGAGCGGGTGAATTGGTTTTTAAAATTTTTCGAAAAATTAATCTAAAATTAAGTACGTAATAACTAGATAGATTAATTCAAATAATAAGTACGAATATGAAAGCAATAAGTGAAGAAAGATAGATTATACAAACAATATAATTATGGAGGTTCGATCCAACAATAATATACGTCCTCCGTTACCAAGCTCTCCAGCACGAGCAAAACTAATTTCACTATATTGATTAACTTGTGATGCAATCCAACCCTTTACAATACTTTCAGTGACTTACAAATAAGGAGCACCGATCCTTATATAACGGTGAACTTTACGGGACCTCAACACGACCCACAAGTTTTAAATAAAGTTGGTTTTACAAATTAAACTCCTTTCTTAATAAATGATATGATCACAATTAAGTACCAAGAGAGAAATAGGCTAACACTCAAATAGATAGCAATGAATGAAACTCAAGTATTAGGTCTGAAAAACTTTGATGTGTTGAATGATTTTCAAAAGTTAATTTGATCAAAAAAATTCAAAGCTAAAATGATTTGATGATAATAAATAAGATGAGAAATCAATATAATCTTGCTCAAAAATAGCTCACGTGAATGCTCTTCAATGTTGTAATGAATCGTTTGATTATTTGAAACAATGTAGGCTTATTAATGATTTTGTTACTTGATTTTTCAAGATAAGTTATGCTAGTAGGTTTGAAAATTAAATTGAAATTCTTACCTTTGAAAGTGCAACTTTTTAGGAAATAGATCGTTACTTGAGCTTCTAATGAGTCATTGCTAAGGATTAAAGTATTTTACCTTTACAAATGAGATCAAACATATAGATCTAATATCGATTGATTTGGCATGAGTGCTTGATTTGTTACTTGAATTTCAATTGACGCGAGTGCTCGATCTGTCTCCGATTGTAAATGCTCGAACACAACTTGAATTTTCTTAATCGTCAATTGCAAGTCTTTTGATAGCAATTGTTTCGTCTCCAATATGATCAACATGTAACAATGAAGACTCGAATATATTAGAGATAAACTATTTTGTTCATTATAATCAAAATATAAGATCAACCATAGGTCAACAGGTTCGGCTTTAAGGTCATAAGCAATGTAGCATAGTACGAGGCCCTTCTAGCCGGCCTTAGGTTAGCCAAAGAAATGCAAACAAAGAGACTGGTGATCAGTAGTGGCCCTCAGCTAGTAGTTATTCAGGTTCACGGCAACTTCTCGACCAAAGATAAGTGCATGGCTACATGTCTAAAATTGGTTATAAAGGTTATTCTAAATTTTGAAATATTCGAGTTAGTTTAAATCACACCCTCAGAGAATGCTCACGTTGACAGTCTTTCAAAATTGGCCAGGAATAAAGATTTCAAATAGCTCACAGTGGAGCCCATAGAACACCTCCCTAGACCCTCTACCGTTACAAGCGAAGGGGTAATGTGGATTGAGGACACCCAATATGGATGAAGCTAATAATAGCATTCCTCAAAGACCAAGCATTACCCTCTGAAAAAAAGAAGGCATAAAAGCTCAGAAAGCAAAATGCTCATTTCATTTTTCAGGATGATGTGTTATACAAACGAGGCTTCACCTTACCTTTAATCAGTGCATAGCGGGAGAGCAGACCACTTATGTGCTACGAGAAATCCATGGAGAGATGTGTGGCAACCAAAGACAGGGATACTACTGGCTCCCATGAAAAATGATATGCAACAGTTTGTAAAGAGGTACGATAAGTGTCAACGCTTCGTAACTATTTAGAGTCAACCTCCTCAAGAACTAAGTGTTGTTTCTTACCCATGGTTGTTTGCAAAATGGAAAATTGATCTTATAGGCCTCTTACACAAAGGGACGAGCAATTTCAACTTTGAGATTGTCGTCATTGATTACTTCACCAAATGGGTCGAAGCCGAACCACTTTCCAAGTTCACTGAAGCAAATACTTCCTAATTCCTATGGGAAAATATAATGTGCAGGTTCAAAATTTTCCATTTTATTGTCTCGGATAATGGGCAGCAATTCAACAACAAAAATGTTAGAAATTTATTCCAGGAACTGGATATCAAGAAACATTTCTCGTCCCCACGTCACCTGCAGGCCAACGGACAGGTGGAAGCTGTTAATAAGACCATCAAATATACGCTGAAAAGAAAGTTAGATGCTTCTAAATGGGCTTAGTCCAACGAACTACCTCTGGTCCAATGGCAATTCGAACCACGAGCCGAACGGCTATAGGAGAAAATTCTTTCTATGACTTATGAAGCCGAGGCTATGAGTTCAGTTGAAGTGGGTCTCCCATCTCTTCGTCATGTTCATTTTAACGAAATATCTAATGACGATTTGAGAAGAGGTAACTAGACTTTCTTCAAGAAAGCAGGGATGACCCTTAGGTAAAGTTGGTTGTTTCCAACGAAAAATGACTAGGTACTACAATTCTAAAGTCAAGAATAGGTCATTTTGCTTGAACGAATTGGTACTTCGAAGGGTATTCTTGTTTTCTAAAGAACAGGGGATAGAACCCCTTGGTCCCAATTGGGAAGTCCCCTATGGCATCAAAGAGAAGGTTTGGCCTGGAACTTACAGGATTGAAAATATAGATGGAAAGGCACAGTCTCATCCTTGGAATGCGGAGCATTTACGGAAATAATATGAGTCTAAATGTAAATATGCAATTTGTATTGTTCTAGATTCAACAAAGTCAATTCTTATTAAAGTGATTGCAAAAAGAAAATGCCTCATATTGACAAAAGTCAAAAGAGAAACTTCTGCATAGACGAACCGTCCCTATATGGAGACATGCTGGCACTTCAACGAAGAGTTGGATTCCAAAAAGGACCACATTCTCACTCGCAATGTGGATAGCAAATACCCTTAACAACAAAAGTTGTCAAGGAAGACTTAGTATGGGTAAGCTACTCAACCTCTTGTATAGGACAATAGTTGATTTTAATCGGACAAAATTGTTCTTAATTTTATTAAGTCATGTTAGAGAAAAATATAATAAACGATGCCTCCTATAAATAAAAATCAAAGATGAAGCCTTTGCATAGATGAACTATCCCTATGCAGAGACGAGTGGGCACTTCAGCGAAGAGCTGGATTTCAAAAGAGACCACCTCTTCACTCGCAGAGTGGATAGCACATACCCTTAACAACAATAGTTGTTAAGGAAGCCTCATGGGTGAACTGCTCAACCTCATGCTCAGGAAAATTATACATCATAATAAATTAAATCGCTTCCTGATTTTCATTAAGTCAAGTTTTTGAAAAATAAAAAGTGTCTCTGCATAGATGAGACGTCTCTATTCAGAGAAGCGTGGACACTTTGACGTAGATTGGATCTTAAGATGGATCATCTCTTATCCTAGAAGTGTGGCACATGCCTTTAACAACAAAAGTTGTTAGGGAACCTCAGCATGGGCGAACTGCTCAACACCATGCTTTGGAAAACAATGAAAGAGAAAACGAACTGCCTACGCTTGTGCAAAATTGCAAATAAGCGTCTTAAACAAAAAAGTTTGACTTATTCTAAAGCGTTAGTTCATGAAGGTTATGCATAAGTTCAAATATTTCAAAAAGGTAAACGACTTTCTAAAACTTGTGCAAAATTATTAGTTTGAAAGTACAACTGAAGTAGAAGTAGTTTGAGCTACATAGAAGACATAAAGAAAATAACACATAAATATGAGCAAAAATAATCTTTCATTAATTCGATGAATGTTTGCAATTATTAGCCAAGGCTGTTTACATGAAGAAAAGAAAAAGAAGAAGCCTATCAGCTATACAGGTGGGGGAGGGGAACTATAAAAGGTACAATTGCATTAGGAGCCATGACCTCAAAAGTTTCCTCAGCAACATCATCTTCAATCTCGATCACGTGGCTACCTTCTACCGGAGTTTGACGCTCTTGCTCTCCATCTTCCAGAAACTTTGACCTCAACTCTAAAGTGTTGAAGGTTTGGGAGTTGACTTCAATCCACTCTACCATCTCGATAAAGCCGTACCTCCGCCAGTACTTTGCGAAACTTTGGTACGTCCCCGTCAAGTGAAAGTTGGCAATGTATCATCACCGACCCATTCAACCTCATGCCTCGCCATTTCAACTTCCTCTGTTAAGTTGGAGATCTTATTATTGGCCTTCTTAAGGCCTCATCTGCCAGCTTCTGAAGGCATCTCAACTCGCTTCGTTAAAGAGGCCACCTCACTTCGAGACAAGTGAACCTCCCTTTTAAGCTCTCAATTTCTGCTAAAGCAGAAGCGAGCTTCACGGACTCTTCAGCTTGTTGCTTATTCAGCATATCAGCCTAGGCCTTCGCTTTACTGGAAACCTCATCGGCTCGAAAGCTTTATTCACAGACTCTCTATTTTTACATTAAATATTTTTAAAGAGGACTTTAGCCTCTATGTCAACTCCAAATTCCCTCCCTGCTTAGCTCACCATGTAGGAGAACATGTCCACCGCATCACTGGTCTCATTGAAAGTTTGCCACCACTCTTTCCAATACTTGTGGAAATTTGTAGTTCTAGTTTGGATTTCAGGAGAAAGTGAGGCAAGAGATTCTGGAACCAGTTTGTCGTTTCTCTTCTTTAGGATGAGTTTGGTTTTTGGAAGAGCTTCATAAGCGGTGGAGTTGTTTGGAGTCCTTGTCCTTTTAGAAGGATCTTGCCGTAAAGGCTCCACGACAGTTGGCCTCTTCTTCCCCCTATGACTACAGTGATGGAGGCCACCATCAGTTTCTCCCATGCAGGGACCTCGAATCGTAGGGGTGGGGTGTTCGTCGACCCACCATCTCTAGTGGCGGAGAAATGGTGTTTTATTTTAGGGACCTCCTCCATTATTTTCTTTCCTTTGTCCTTCATGGGAAGTTGCCTGTCCTCCCATTTAGCTTCCAACCTCAGGCTGGGGCCCTCTCTACTTGGTCCCTCACATGTTGTCCACAACAGATGAGGGCTTCAACACCTTTCTTTCGGAGGTGGATATGGCAGCCAGTATGGTAGCCATGTCAGGCATGGGATGCCTTCTCTTCTCGAAGTTTTCTGCAAAGGCAAGTGAAAAGAGTTAGAATTAAAATCTATGCAAAATTTCTAAGAACTTGATAAAAATTGACACTACGTCTTCAAACCATCAAACCAAATTCTTCAAAGAACCGTCTGAAGAGGATCAGATGCTCGAATTTGCAAGAGCATAAAGAACATTGTTATATGTCCATGAGAACCTTCCACTCTTTTCGGTTGAGTTCGAACCGCTCAACAGATCCTACAAAACATCAAAGAAAGGTTAACATTAGAATCATTAATACTGGAAAATCAAAATATAGATGCAACACTCACGGGCTTCTGATTATGAGGTTGAAACTCTCACATGAGGGACATTGTCACCCTCACATTCCTGCTACTTCCATCTCACCTAGAACCACGTCTCCTTCCATCATTTGATGGAGGAGGGAATGCCCAAGACAAATGGAGAATGTGACCCCCACAGGATTTGGGGTTGGGAAATGGTTTGAAAGATATGGAGAGGCATGTCCTCTCCAAGGAAAGTCTCATTCCACAAAAAGTAGGTTCCCACTGGTTGGACCCAAGCATTAGGGACAAGATTGGTGTGGTCCAGCCCGTACAACCTCCCCATAACTCTAAAGAATGGATGGATGGATAGATGGATGGGCAGCCAAAGACTTGCCTTTAAGAGGAACTCGCTAACGATAATGCAGTAGCCCTATAGAAAATAGGCTCGCTCGTTTAGAGTGTGGGACAATAGTTCTATGTCGTATGGGATACTGTATTTCTTCCTAAGATTTGCTAAGTGTGATGGGTTGACGGTTGAAGGAATTTTGGCTGTCGCCTAATCTATCTCGTTGTTTCTCCTACGCTCCCCGAAAGGAGAAACACTTTTCCCGGCTTGAATGGCTCGAACAAGGTCGGCCGTATTGGTTATTTGCACACTCATTTCAGTAGCTACTTCATCAATGTCTATTTCCTCCCCCCAAGAGAATGTGAATGAGCCATTGATTTTTAGAAGTTATAAGATACTTACGAGTTAAATGTAAAGAGTTGCGATGAAGAATCACTGGAAATGAGAAGATTTTGCAAGAAACAAAGAAAATGAGAGAATGGAAATGTTGATTGCTTGAAAAAAAAAGTATAGGAAATGCTAATTGTGTGAAAGGCAAAGTGATTTTTTGGCCACAAACTGTTGCCTTTTATAGGTGGAGTATTTGAACCCCAACTGTTGGATTTCGATTCAGATCATCTGACTGTCTATTTGAGATTAAAATCTGAGCCACTCATTACATCTACCGCTTCGCCTTCTACGGCCCAGATCAGAGCGTCATCATCACACATTAATATGAGCCCAAAACCTCGCTGGATGTGCGCACAACTACCATCATTGCGCATTAAATGTGGTGGCAGTTGCATGTATGGGAAGATTAACAACTTCAACTGTTTGTTCTTGAAAATGTATAAAAACAACAAATCACTTGAAATAATAACATCGTCGGAATTTGTTTAGGTTGGCATGAGTGAGCCCGACATTTGTTGTCTACGTTGGCGTTACTTTTTTCAAGGTCAATAATAATAATAATAATAATAAAAAATAGGAAAGTTTAAAACAATACACAAAAGAGAGTGAGAAGCAAAAAGGGTCCGAATGATTTGTGTTTCAGTTTTCAATTTTAAGTTTGAGTTCATTTTCAATTTTCTGTTTTGATAATATGTTTTAAGATTGATAAAAACATATTTGGTTTGTCAGAAAATTATTTCTCATAATAGAACCTAAACACGTTTGGTTTGAAATTTTAAAATGTATTTTATGCCATTTTATTCATGAATTTTGATTATTCAGTAAAAGTAAAAAAAAAAACTATATTTATATATTATTAAGTAATATATACATTTTAATGTTAGTGAGTCTTACAATATTTTTTTCACTATAAAAGTAAAATAAAATGATTTGTATTTCAGTTTTCGATTTTGAGTTTTGAATTCATTTTCAATTTTTTGTTTTGATGGCATGTTTTAAGATTGATAAAAACATATTTGGTTTGTTAGTAAATTATTTCTCAAAATAGAAAATATCTTGTTAAATAAAATTTTATCTAAACGCTTGTTTTCATATTTTGAGTGTTTTTACGTAAAAAAATGCATTTTGCATTTTATGTTATAAAATTATCATTTTTATCAAAAATGTTGTTTTCATATTTTGAGTGTTTTTACGTAAAAAAATGCATTTTGCATTTTATGTTATAAAATTATCATTTTTATCAAAAATGTATTTTCAGAAATATCATATCAAACAGGTTTTTAGTGTGTTATGAAAGTGAGAACTAAAAACAGTTGAAAAACAACTAACCAATGTATGTGGCACTAATATGACATTGGATAAGATGCATAATTAAATGAATCACTTAATTCTATTTTTCATTGAGCGTATTATTTAATGCCACCTACGTTGGTATTGTAACACCATGATAATAGATAACATTATTCATCTAGAAAAAACATCTACTTTAAATGAGTCTCTTAACAATGTCTAATTGTTTCTTGTCATGTCATGTCAATCAGACGTAATCCCCAACATATTGCATTAAAGATGAAATTTTATAGATATTATCTATTTTAATTCATTTGTCATTTTTTTCGGTATAATCAACCTTAGCAATAAAGATGCCCTTAGGTCAAGCTATGACGTATCTTTGACATTTAGAGCTTTTCAAAATGATTAGACGCTTAAGGACTTTTTACGAGAGATAGATTCTTAAGATTTGACCCTTATTTATAAGTATGAAGGGATGGGAAGATCATTTTCACATCTATATTTATTTTCCGTAATTATTCAAATAATCATTATGCTCGCACGATCTAGAACACTTAAAACGAACTTATCTAAATAATCATTGTTCTAGCATAGTCTTTACGAATAATCAAGCTATTGCGAAATCAATCCTATCCAAATGATCATTGTGCTTTCACAGTTATTTCCATGCTGATAATCATTAAGTTGTTGCATAGTTACAACTGTTTAATTCATCTTATGTCAATAATCATGATGCTTGATCCTATCCATAGAATCACTATTCTATAGTATTCTATAGTACAATTATTGCACAATCTCCTTACTTATGTAATAAGTAATCCTTAGCCATGTTTGATTAATATTTATAGATTATTCACAATGATTTAAGTCATTTTTAATTCACATATGATTCAACAATACTATCTATTTCCACCATTCACTTTTGTCTATTTATAATTGAAATAATTTATAAACAATTACCAAACATGCTTTTAAGTTGCTGAGTAGCACTGACTATACTATTGCAAGGTGATGACTCAGCAGCTTGGTTGGAGCTGACCCCTGAATTATTAGCGGGCCACACTAAATGAGCCGGGTGCAGTGTTGAATAAGTTGCTCGGCATAGAACTATCCTCCTTGTTTATGAAATTTCACTACTACCCTAAAACTTCAGTTTTCCTATCAATGATCTCATTCTTTTCTTACATTTTACACCGTTCTTCTTTGCAAAATCCATTTACTTCTCTAGAAATCCCATATTTTATTTTGAAAAGTTACAGGCTATCGGAGGCTTCTTTTACTGTCATTTTAGCCCCCTAATTGACAACCATTATTTGTAAAAAAATGGTGTGTGGTTAAAAAATAGAGAAAAATTTATAGATTTATGCGCAGAATATTTTATTGTGTGAATGTAATTGAAAATTAATACGTACAAAAAAAAATTCAAATGTTGATTGTCGACTTATTCTCATTCTTTTCCTATTTTCTCATTCTAGTACTTAGAAAAACTCCTTTTATTTCTAAAATTCGTTACAAAATATATATCAAAAAATAGTACTACAAGTTTTCCTCCTCAATCAAATTTAAGCTAGATTAGGTTAGGTTATAATTGCAGTCTATTACTTTATGCGAACAGTTCAACTCACAACTCATGCTTCTGAGATACTAACATGATTTGATTTCTGGAGGCACCCAAGATACTCGTTCTATAAAGTCCTTATTGATTTAGCTAAAAATAAAATTAATAAAAACATATTTTAAAGTCAATAATTAATTTTAACTTAACATTTCATGAGATCTGCAACTCTTATAAAATTTTCAACCATGCATTTTAGCCCCAATTTGATACAATTAATTTTAACTATATATTTTATGAAATTCACAACTTTTTAACCATACATTTCATTAACTTTTATCAAAATCTATTAAAAATTTAATTTTAATCTCCACCAAACAAGAGATTAGTCAACTTTTATCAAAATCTAAATCAATCAAAAGGTGCAAAGCTCATTTTGCAAGTAACAATACCTACAAAAAATAGATCAAAAGGCTGATGATGTTGCCACAGCATGGCTTCTGCTTCTGGGATACTTCAATTCTCTCTTCAAATTCACATTCATTTCTCCAAAATAACAACACGGCCGATCTTCATCAATACTCCCCATGGCCACGCTGCTACTTCTCGGCATGGGCCGCGTCTCGGCCTCGGAAACCGGCCCGATTTTCTTCTGTTGTTGCAGGTACAACTCCAGGTCAATTCTACTGCCGATGCTCCGGGTCGACGAAGCACGAACGAGCTCCCTGAAATCCTCACTTTCCGACGACATGGTTGAGCTGACGCTGTAGCTTTTGGGAAGGCCACGCACGTTCGTGGGACGATAATTCGTCATGTCTGAGCAATCTGTAATGCTTCTCACGTAGAAATCCCGGGCTTTGCATAGAGCCCGATAGGGAATTGTAATGACTCGTAAAAAACTGTTTTGGCGACTAATTTTAGATTTCATGATCTGGGTTTTGCTAAAAACTGTATGAGGAAAATAAACAATGGATTCAGAGGAATAATGAGTTTGATAAGCAACTTATAAGTATTTTCTAGCAGATGATTTTTGTGTAGAGACAGCGTACAGAGCAGGGTTTTTGTAATGAACAGACGGGAAATGATAATTATGGAATCAAAGTATAAACTAATGAAAAAACAAAGGGCGAAAGTGGAAGGATATTTCTCATAGCACACCGGATAAGAATTGCCTGTGAACAAAATATTATTTAGATTACTAAAATATAATTTAGTTTTAAATTATAGATCAATAAACTTTAATTCAAATTTCACCATTTCGTTAATTGACGTCTCTTAAATTGATGAAAATTACTTAGTTGACATTAATACATAATAATTTTTTATTTAATTGTTGTGTGTGACGTTTCAATTTATAAACTAATTTGAGGTTAAGTGATTTAATTGAAATAAATAAAAGTTTAATGATCTAATCAAAATTTTGCTCAGTGACAGTAAATGAAAATTACACATTTCTTATCAAAATTGACGAGGATAGGTTTGATTATTTTATTTATATAGACCATAGAGTCAGCTAAACGACGTAGTGTGCCTAACTTGAATTTCTAGTAATTCAATTTTCAAACTTTTGACTTTAATTTGTGCCACCAATTTAATCTCATCCATTAATTATCATATTCTTCAACTCCAAGGTTTTCAACTAATCAAATGGTTGGGCTCTCTCTCTCTCTCTCTCTCTCTCTCTCTCTCTCTCTCTCTCTCTCTCATCTTTTGGATTGTTTTCTTATTTTCTATGTTTCTAACAAAAGTAGATTGTAATTGTTTGTAACTTAAATGTGCAATTTCGTATAAGAATAAAATCATAAACTAACTGCCAATCGATTATAAATTTACAGTGTCCAAAAATTCAACCACTACAAATATTTAAACAAAAAAAAAAAATCAATGATTAGTTAGATGTGATGAATTTATAAGAGTTGTTATTGACTAAAAGAAGAAGCAATAAAAATTCCAAGAATATGAATATGTTTTAATTGATTAATTTATGAAATTATTAAAAAATCGTGTCCAACACCATAGTCAAGTCAACAATTTTGAAACTCAACTAAATAATAATATAAATTTAAAACCGTACAAATACGTTTGTGTTTATGTATTATTGAAGAGGACTAGTAAAACCTTTTAAACAATTTTTTATAATACTATTCCATCTACACATAAATAATTATACTATTAAAATAAATAATCGTGTTAAATATGGTGGTACTTTTTAATGACGGGGGATGAGGACAATGTGGGACAGTCGTTCTCTTGCTTAAACTACTTGTACTTTTCTTAATATTTTGATTTACTTTTGGGGTAAAAATTTTATTTTTAACTATTCTTTAGTTGTCAAAACGAGACAGTTTGAATGGTGTCTTAGAAGCCCTAAAATGAACAAGAAAAAATAACAATAAAAATTTAATTGCATTGTAGATCTCAAAAAAATAAAAATATCATTATAGTTTTAAATAGATTGCTTATTTAAATCTTGTAACTTTGATACCATATTAAGAACATATTTTAAAACTATTTGTAAACGCTTTAAATTAAAAATTAATAGAATTAAATAGTGAATAAGTGAAAATATTTGTGAGTTTCTAGAAATATGTGGATAAAAAAAATTGTTTGAATGCTTATAAATAATTTATAAATTTGAGTCAAACACAGGCTTAATATCCACTTTTAAAGCTAAACTTTTTTTTTTTTTCCAAATTCCGTTTAGCTTAAATTAGAGATTGTTATGCCTCCCGTATGAGACTAAACGGGGAGTTCGACATTTTGTCCTACTCTAGTATATTAGTAGTGCTTACGCTTCTTCCCTATAAGTGTCTTGAACTATTTTTCTTTAAAAACTCTTTAAACTAGATATACTTTCAAAAAAGTATTCAATTAAGTTCATAAAGTAGCTTCTTAATACCAGAAACGAGTTTTGACATTTCAATAGCCTTGTAATGCGGACCGTAATAAATGATTATTAGGGACTCATTTGACAATGCTTTCAAAAAACTCAAAGTTGCTTTAAAACTAAAATGTTACTTGTGGTCCTTTTTGGGTCTAAAAATATTTTATCTGAGTAAAAGAATTTTTAGAGAAAACTAGTTCCACATAACTATTTCAAAAAGTGCATCTACCAAAAAAAAAAAAAATTAAAAAAAAATGCACAAGTTATCCCAACCACACCATAGTTAATACAACAGAATGAAACTTGACTGCCTTACCTCCAAACTTATGCAAAGAGGAATGTAAACAACTTTAACCATCAATTAACAAATTTACAACTACAACTATCGAAGAACAAATGTACGTAATCTATTTGGTGATGGATTATGTAATTTGTACACCCATTTTTGTCACCCTTGTCAACACATGAGGTGTTGTCCCAAAATCATTGGCTGCGAATTTTTTTTTTATTTAAACTGTCCAAAGATAAAATGTAATGTGACATTGTGTTAACTAATGTGTAAAATGAAATGTACATCAAACATGATTGTATTGTGATATACTACTACTACTATTATTCAATAGTTCCAACCTATAAGAATTAAACCACCTCTAACCCTACCTTTGAGCTCGAGAACTTGTACGATTTTAAGTTTTAACTTCCCTTCATAACCAGCATTCCCTAACCAATCTGTCACGAAATATTTCCATCATGTCATATACGAAAAAATATAATTTCAATTTTCTTTTGCATAAATTGCATCCAAACAATTTCCTCCACCTAGTATAGGTTGTGACAGAGTCTCGAAGAGTTCCTACCTAAAGGTCAACTTTGCTTAAAGAGTAATCAAAACTTTTATACGTTGTAAGTATATCTCTCATACCTACATCTATTAGGGTTTGTTTGTGATTTAAAAAAATAAATAAATCATTTTTCTCAAAAAAATATTTAATTACACATTTTATGAAACTCATTAGTTCTTTCTACTTTCTAATCATACATTTTAGCAAAAAAAAATAAAAAATCATTTTTTACTTGAAAAAAAAAAGTACAAAATTTTGACAAAATTTTTTATTATCCCTACCTAAGCTTTTCTTACTATCGTGTTTCATTTTAGAGTTAGGAATAGCAAATTCTTTGTTTTTATACAAATCTATGGGTGTCGTGCCATCCTACAAAGTTTAGAGTTTGGCTTAGGGATGGCAAGAGAATAGGTCGGGGCAACCTCTCCCACTATGTTACCCGTTTAAGGCGGGGCAGGGGGTGGTGCCCTTGCCCCGTTTACTATCCGATCTGTTTTTCTAATTCATTTTATTGTCCTCATTTATTAAAATGAGACAAAAATATATTTTTTTAATTTATTTTTAAATATTAAATTATTCAAATATATTTGATAAAAGAGTTTTATCGTTTGTCATATGTCTTAGATAATCTTAGTTACCATCTTCTATTAGAACTATTGAAATTTCGTGAAATTTTCCATTTAAAGTATTGAATTCACAACAAAAAAAAATTAAAAAAATTAAACNAATATTAAATTATTCAAATATATTTGATAAAAGAGTTTTATCGTTTGTCATATGTCTTAGATAATCTTAGTTACCATCTTCTATTAGAACTATTGAAATTTCGTGAAATTTTCCATTTAAAGTATTGAATTCTTAAAAAAATAATAATAATAAAAATTGAATAGATGGGGGTCCTTGTTATCCATACCTGCCCCGGGGAATCGTACCCAACTCGAATACCCGATTAAGTGGGTAATATGAATGGTGCATGGCCCACGAATATCGGGTTTGACGAGCGTTTTTTTTTTTGTCATCCCTAGTTTGGCTAATATGAGTTCTAAGGGTGGGGCCCTGGTAAATACAATTTTAAAAAAAATAAAATTTGAAGTCTTGTTTGAATATTAATTTTTGACCAATTAATTGCAACAGAAGAATTTTATGCAATTCAAGTGTTGTAGGTTGCATTTGAGTTGAATAAACTTGCTCTACAATTTGGCTTATTCCGAAAGGGAAAAGAAGAAAATGTGTTAAAGCTCACGTAAGATTTTTGTTGCTTGCGTAGAATTAGTGAGGAAATAATTCTATTTTCTTCAAAATGTTTAATTATATTATATTATATTATATTTTCCTGAATTCACGTGGATCTTCTAAGTGTATTTGTGGCATGTCTTGTCAATGTAAGAACATTAAATGTTTTAGAGAGCTATGGAGGTCAACAAGATGGCTAGGACTTGATGCCTTAGCCGAGGAGATGAGGCCACATGTAATTTGATTCAAGGGTCAATATTCCATTTGTAACACTAAAAATACCCCCACCATGTAATAATTGAGGACTAATGCAACTTTAAACACTTAAAGCAATCCATTTTATTCTCTCACTGGTTCGTAAAAACTTCGAATCTAATCATTAACGATTGATTATTATTACACAATCCTGTCCCGGATATCTTGTCGGAATCCGAACGAAAACGTCTCGTGTCGTTGAGCTTGTCCCATGTTCAATCTTGAAGTCATCTCGACACAGCCAAGGGAGCCTGGGTAGATGAGTTGGCACAAGTGCTGTAGGCAATCCGAGCTACCAGTAGAACCTCAACTAGTGAGATACCCTTTTCGATGACCTACAGCGCCGAGGTTATGAGCCCGGTAGAGGTAGTATTACCTTCCTCCGAAGGCTGCATTTCAGTGAGATATCAAATGACGAGCTCAGGAGGTATGAACTTAATTTCCTTTAAGAAAGAAGGGATGACTCTCAGTTAAGATTAGCAGCGTATCAAAGGAAGATAATCCTGTATTATAATGCTAAAGTAAAGAGGATATCCTTCAGAATAAACGATTTGGTGTTCCGAAGAGTGTTCTCATCCTTCAAAGAGCCAGGGGCAAGAACCATGGGGCAAAATTGCGAAGGACTATACCGCATCAAGGAGGAGATCTGACCTGGTACCTACTGGATCAATAACATGGATGGAAAGGTTCAGCCTTATCCATAGAATATTGAACATCTAAGAATGTATTATCAATGAATGTAACCTGTAGCTGGAAGTTTTTTCCTAGCCTCTACAAATAAATAAAAGCTTTATTTTAAGAAAACTATCAAGCGTGGGCGCCTCAGAGAGGAGGATCAGATCTCAAAAGGGACTACCTCGTTCGCACTCCGAGGCATACATCAGATGCCTCCCTTTGACGAGACTAAACGTCATGGAAGAAGTATCTACATGGATGAACCATCCATCATGTGGGGAAGCGTGGGCGACTCGGAGAAGAGGATCAAATCCCAAAAGGTTCCACCTCCCTCACATTCCGAGACGTACATCACATGCCTGCCTTTGACGAGATTGAACATCATGGGAGAATCCTCTACATGGATGAACCATCCATAATGTGGGGAAGCGTGAGCGCCTCAAAGAAGAAGATCGATCCCAAAAGGGGTCCACCTCGTACGCACTCCGAGGCGTACATCACATACCTCCTTTTGACGAGGCTGGACGTCATAGGAGAAGAGGCTGGATGTCAAATTCAATTAAGTCCATTCACAATTAAGTTAAATCTTAAGTTACTTGAGTACGCCAGTTCGAGGTTAAAGTCCATTTTAGATGATTCAAAGTGTGTAGATGTTGATAATGTTGGATCTCGTATTTGATTAAGCCCATTTGAATTACGATTAAGATTAAATTTAAAGTTATTTACACCAGTTTGAAGTTAAAATCCGATTCAGTTGAAGCTCGTATGGCAATAGTTATGATTAGTCAGTTGTCGAAGTCCTTTTACTTGGAATAAAAATGATAACATCACAAACAATGCAAGATTTGTAAAAAAATTTCCATTCATTAAAAAAAGATATTTTATATAAACTGGCCAGAGGTCTACATAATAACCTATTGCTAAAGTGGCACATGGGCAAGTGCCTCGGTGGCAGGTGCTTCAATTGCTACTTGTTCAGAACCTCTTCAGGAGGTACTTCATCTACAACAGCTTTCTCAACAAGGGTCTGAGGCACCTCTTCAATAAATTCAGCTCTAAGCTCAGAGGCGTCGAGATTTGGGTAGAGTTCCTCAACCCTTTCTACCACTTCGGCATAAGCGAATTTCCTCCACTAGATAGTGTAGCGTTGGTAATCTTCAGTCAAGTGGAAGTTGGCAATGTAGTTCTGCACCGCCACCTCACCAGCCTGTTGAGCCTCAACTTTTGCCTTCTTAGCCTCATCCACGTAGTATTATATTTGGCTCTTCATAAACTGGTTCGCATCCCTACACCCAGCAAGTTCAAGGTTGACCTTCTTGAGAGTACCAGCCGTTATTTTTTGGTAGTTGTCTGAAGTTTCCACCTTCTTGGTAAGAGAGGCTACTTCACATTGAGACTCATAGACCTCCTTCTTCAGAGCCTCTATTTTAGTCAAGGCAGAACTCAGCTTCTCCTAATCCTCAGCCCGCTGGACCCTCACCTTCTCAGCCTCAGACTTCATTTTCTTTATTTCGGCCTCGCCGTCAGCTAGCTTATCCACCAAGGTTATATTCCTTCGTTGAATGTCAGTTAAAACTTCCTGACATTCTAGAGCCACCCCAAAGGCCCTGGCACTTTGGCTTACCAGGGTGGCAGTGAGGTCCACTGCATCACAGGTGGACACGTACATTTGCCACCTCTCTGTCCAAAATTTATTGAAGTTCTCGGTGGCCTCTCTTACTTCCTGCGGCAGCATCTCTATCATTGTCGGGGCAATCTTATCGTCCTTCCCAGCCAAAAACCTCCCAGATTTGCATGTAGTCCTCTCCACTTGAAATTTTTTGGTGGCCTCTGAGGCTGACGACTCCTCATTCTCAGCCTCTTCACCGTGTTCATAGCCTTTATCGCTGACTTCAAAAGCTTGGACGACAGTTGAGTATCTTTGGCGGAATGGGAAATGGTTACACCAAACTTCACAAGAGCCCCACCGCTATGAACTAATTTTCTCCTCTTCGGGGCTCATCCGTCTTCCATTTTCCCTTGTCAGTGGCCCCATGGGCCTTTTCGGGAATTTTCTCATCGGCACCCTTCTCAGCATGGACCTTGCTGAGGTGTTCTAGTATGCTCCTCACTTGTTTGGCACCAGAGGAGGAAGGCTTTAGAGCCTTTGCACCAATAAGGGCGGTGGCCTTTAGTATGGTGGCCATGTTCAGAGTTGGGTACTCCTTCTTAGCAAATTTATCTGCAAACGACAAAAAGGTCAGAAGCTTACGAAAGAAGACAAATGTAAGTAAGAGAGCTTCATACCTTTGGAAGCCATCAATCCAAAGTCCAAAAAAATCTTCTCGTGTCGATGAGATGGTTGAAGCTCCGAAACTTCAGTGATCGCTTGTAAATGTCTTCAATCACTTCTCACTATGCCTCGTGGAGCTCGTAAGATAGAACATAAACATTAAGCTATGTAGGGTGAGGCACTCATGCGCTTCATAGTACTAGGTTGGTACTGTGCAAGCTGGGACGATATCCCCCTCTATCATCTGCCACCTACCCCTTACCCAGAACCAAGATCCTTCCAACTTTTGATGGAGGAAGGAAGCCCCATTACGAATAGAGCATGAGCTTCCCATGGGGTGATGTAGTACCACCCCTTGGAATCATCTTTCCTAACCACCCTGGCCTGGAAAAGGGTCTGGAATACATGTAGAGGCATGTCCTCGCCTAAGGACACCTCCTTCCAGAGAAAGTAGGCTCCGACCAATTGACTCCACCCATTTGGTAGGATTTGGGTGTGGGATAACATGAAGGTCTTCAGCACCGCCCTAAAGAAGGGGAGCAGAGGCAAACGCACTCCTGTCTTGAGCAGGAATTCACTAATGGCTACGCACCCGAGCCTCGAAAAACACGCGCGTTCTTGGGCCTCGGGTACTAGCAGTTCTATATAGTGAAGAATTCAATATTTTTGCCTAAGTTTAGCTAATTTCGTGGAGGTCATAGATGAAGGGACCTTGCAGCCCCCCAGCCCGCCTCGTAATCTATGGGCTCCTCACTCATACTAAACCAGTCTCCTGGCCCCCTAGACATAGATGCATCCCCAAGCCTAGCCACAGTGACTGCCCTAGACGCCTCG
>CAIGRP010076668.1:0-10316 GCA_903798385.1 Fraxinus cuspidata
TGCAATTTCAAATATTAGTTCTCAACGATTGGTTATTATTTTACAATCGTGTCCCGAAAATCTCGCCGGAACCCGAACGGAAACGTCTCGTGTCGTTGAGCTTCCCTACGTCCAATCTCGGAGTGATCTCGACCGTTGATCTGTCTTTACGTGTTAAATTTAGCTTGCATATGCAAGAATGAGCCGGGCATTTGTTGGCAGCAATTTTTGGGGTCAACAATTGCTTTTGCCTTAAAAAGTAATGAAAAATTACTTTTTTTTCCTTCTTCTATCAAATTTGCCTTACGTTATCATTTCATCCTTCCAAACCAAAAATGGGAAAGGAAAAAGAATTATATTTTACTGATTTAGTTATCTAATATTTATGAGTACAGCCATTGCCCTAAAAAGGTGTTAATATCCCAACTAAAAGAACCCATGATAATGAAACATTTTCTACTGGAAAATGGTTAAGGCCACTTAATTGTTTATTTGACAATATACATGACTCAATATGATTAAACAAAAGTGACATGTAACAAAATTTATTTTATAACTATTTTAGCTTTTCTTCGATTCCACTGTAGGTGCTAGAGCGACTTGCGGGTCGCTAGTGAGCGACCTGAAGGGCTGCGTCCAATCATAAAACATGCTGAATTTTGGAAAGTATTTCTCCGGTCACAACCCCTCATCCTCTATAAGTGGACGCCCTTGATGGTTCAAAATCATCACGTCATATTATATTGTTTACATTACACCATTGTATAATCAAAGTTTTTATTGCGCCAAAACTCATTCAAAAGTGGAGAGAAAATTCCATATTCGAGTTCCTTGATCTATGTAATTTGGAGTGCTTCTATTATGAGACGTGGTTGTTGTATTTTAGGGGATGAATGTCGAAAAATTGTTAGCACTCGTGCGAAGCATAATTGTCTTAAAAACAAATAGTTCAACTCTTACCTTGATTAAATCCAAATTCGTGCATTTCTTATTCTACTTCTCGTATTTGGTTTTGGTAAGTCGAAGTTTTGTTCGATTTCATTCACGTAAAAAGTGTGTTAATAGAATATAAGTTATGCATGTTTGGTTTACAATTTCCCCTACATCTTGTCATATCCGTATTTGGCTAAGCATAAAATTAAGTTAAGGTACTTTTAAATCAGTTTTAATTTCATAACTAGACTGGAGAAATTATCCTTTTCTCATATCCTACGTTATAAAAACAATAAATAATAATTATAATGGTCTCATAAGTAATTTTAACTAATGTTAACTTAAAATTAAACTTCTTTGTAATAAGTAAAAAGAAATTTAAGCTTAGCAAAGGCGCTTTTTAAGTATATACCCAAAATTATTAATAAAAAGAAAAGCAAAGAAAACAATCAAAATTGTATTTATTTTAATAAAAATGTATTGATTACTAAAACAAAATTATTTATTGATTTAGCTATCTAATATTTACGAGTACACAGCTATTGCATTAAAAATGAGTATGTATTTCTCTTCTTGTAATTTTGGTAATGACCCAATTAAGACAAATTTTATCAATAGTTGGAACCCCTTGAAACCAACTTTACTCGAAAGTGATAAGGTCAATTAATTGTTGACCTAAGTTTAAAAATATAACTTGACATGATTAAAGAAAAGAAACGAATAACAAATTTGTTAACAAAATTTTTAAATTTGTTTAATTCTTAATAATAATCACAACAACATAGCATAACACATTTCTTGTCAATTAAAAAGAGAAATAAGACGAGCATATCTTTCTCAATGAAAGAATAAATATAAAAGCGAATTATTCCTAATTATGTCTACCTACCCCAACCCGTCCCTACCAAACGCACCCAAAAAGAAGCACGTGTCAAATTCACACTAAAAGAAAGAAAACCCTCGCATAGACAACAGATATTTGCCCCAATACAAATTAAGCTCCTACTTGGTTTAAATAAAAATTATATTTTTAGTAGATTTTGATAAAAGTTGATAGAATTTATGGTTAAAAAGTTTTAGGTACCATAAAATATGTAGTTAAAATTCCTTATTGAATTTTTTATTTAAATTTTAATCGACTTTTCTAACTGAACCAAATCCTAGTAAAACTAAAACCCGAAACAGTTTTCGGTGTCGAAGAAATTCCATTTTAGGAACGGCCCCATTTTTGAATTCCACAAAGTTGTACTTTTTTTTCTTTATTCGTTTGGTTCCTTGTAACTTTTTCCTTCCTGTTTATTTTTCAATTATTTATCACCAACTCCCAGCTAAGCTTGTCACGTGTTACACAGACCATTTCGATTCCTACCCACATGTTTTTTTTAATTTATTTTTTGAGTAAAAGTAACTAATAGAGGGATGAATCTGGTCCCTCTGGTTCTCGCTCTCGCAGGGTTTCGTGGATCCTATGCAAGGGAAAGAATATAAGAAGCTGGTCTGAACCAATAGTGCCACTAAAGAACACAGTCTTTCAATTTTTTTTGTTTTGATTTGTTTATTTCTAAGAGTAAGAGCAATGAAAGATTCAAGACTTGTGTATTAATTTTCAAAATGGATATAAAAGATTTCATTTTTCAATTTGTATTCGTCGCGAAGTTAACCCTCATCTTAAAATTTATTAATAATATCATATACGGGTGTTGGTTAAAAATTAATAGGGTGTTCTTCAAAACCAAATTCAAGGAATCAATATGCCAAAAAAGGAACAAAATAATTTATTAATAAATCGATTGTACATCATATTTGTATTTATTACATTGATATTTGGTAGATTATAAATAAGTGAACAATGTTATTTTGTCAGAAATAAGTTACGTAATAGATGTTGACAAGATGTGATTGAATAATAAAAATTGACTATTTAAATCAGTCTAATAATTAGTTGGCATGTATCATTATATCAAAAATTATATCAACCATTATATTTACGCAACATGCTTAAAATAATTCTTGCATACATCATATGTTGTAAGGTACATGAAATATTAATATGATCTGAAAGCCATGGACGTATATTGGATGTACATAGTTGTCGTGAATTGTTGGCTCTGTCAAGTCAAAAAGGAACACTAACAAAAGATAATTTGACCCTTTACTATTAACTAATTTAATGTATATATATATAAAAAATAATGACAATTAAAACGAAAAAACTTTCAACTAATTAATCTTACTTTCTCCTATTAAAAAATGTTTGTACAATCAAATTAAATAAAGAAGTCCCATAATATAATCAAAAGATGACGTCGCTGATGATGCAGTCGTGCAAATATTATTAAAACGGGTTGGATAATCAATGCTACTTGCCTACTTATCAGAACAGATTATTTTGGGATAAGCTAATTATTATTTTTTAATCAATGCTCGTTAGATAATTTTTTAATAGTACTAAAAAAAGCAATAAATGGTACTAGGGATTGGAGGAACAGTACTTTGAAGCTTTAAAGGATGGGGTCAAGTCCCTCTCGTCATAATAGACACGTCTGACTGCTTTCGCTCATGAGATAATTGATTCAAAGGACATAACCGATGGTGACAATTCATCAAACCCTGGTTATATTTCCCATAAAGAATTACTCATTTTTATACCTGCGTTTTACCTTTTTTATGATTTCAAGGCATTAATTAGTAATTAAAATCAAATGTATTGATCCCTTTGATTTAACTGTTAAGAGAGCTAAAATAAAAATTAAAAAATGGCTTGCTCAAAATTGGCTTCTTAAAATTTAGGGTTTACCTTACAATAACTTTGGACTCTCGTTGTAAGTAAAGGGTGTTTAAGCGGTAAAAACCCACAAGCCAATTCTTCGTATAGTTCACTCCTACTGATGAAGTCTCACAGTGAAAGCGAGCCTCCCAGATTGCCCCATTCATGATGAAGAATAGTGCATTATGTGCAAGCACATTTGGCAAACATATCCTTAAATTTTGTTTGTAAACAATTGTGTCGAAATAGTTATACAACCACTAGTCGAGCTGTATACGGTTTTTATGGTATTTCAAGCTTTCTAGTCGAGTGGATCTAAATTGAAAGTAGATAGAGTGACATTCCATCAAAGAATTTGCAACAACGAAACACGCACTAACAAAAACAATGTATATAATGCATTATAGAAGTTGATGTGAATTTAAAAAAAGGAAATTGCTTATCAAAACACGGCACGTGAGAACTCCAATTGCATCTATAATGCATTCTACGCTACTTCTGTACAAGTAGCACAACTCAAGATCTAAAAAGTATTATAGTAGTATTACATGAGTATAAATAAGTTTTCACACCATCTCCAATGATTTACGCTAAATTTGGTTTATGGTTTTAAACTTTTTTTTTTGAATTATTTTATATCAAATTTTATTTTACAAATTATACTATTAAAAAAATCATTAAATTAGAAATTATATTTAATGAAAATATTGAATTTACTAATAAACTGAAAAAAAAAAATTACACATAAATTAAATAATACCACAAATTATAAAAATTACATTAAACGCACAAGGGAAAAAAATAAATAAATAAATAAATATTATATATATATATATATAATTTTGACTTTAATGAACAATTTTAATTTATTATTGAAATAATTTTAATTTATTAATTGATTAGAATTTAAAACACATATTAAATAAAAATAACTATCATATTAAAAATAATTATGAATCAATTGAAATCTATTAATACTATAATATTAAATAAGATAATAAATAAAAGAAACAATTTAATTTTATAAAGTGTTAAAGAAATAATTTAGTGTAACACTAATAAGTTAAAATCGAGAATCAATTTTAACCACATATTTAATGGGTCACACAACTTTTTAATCACATATTTTATCAACTTTTACTAAAATCTACTAAGATTTTATTTTAGTCCTCGCCAAACAACGAGTAAATTTGGTGTTTACACTGAATATAACCTCCCATAGGAGATGTCCAAAGAACATCTTCAATGGTACACAAAATTTGATATAAATTTGGTGTAAAAACCACCCCAATGGTACACAAAATTAAGTGTAAAATTTGATTTTTAAGGTGTAACACTAATCATTTACACCAAATTTGACGTAATTATTCCTCATTTTGCTCTCCATTTTCTTTTACACCAAATTTTTGTTCCATCTATATCCTTAGTTTTGGTATAAAATTTTGGTGTTAAGAGCATCCAAGGTCACTCCAAATTTGGTATTGTTTGACAAAAGATCCGAAAAGCAATGCAGAAGATCTAACCCAAGATTTTTTTCCACTAGTTTGGACAAATTACCAACATATTTCTCCCTCTTTTCAGATTCCAATCATAGTCCTTGATTAGGATTTTTACAGGTTCAGAGAAAATGGAGATCTTTTGATGACAGAACTAGAAGAAAACGACAAAGCAGAACACAAGACTAGGTCAGCTACGAGGGTCTTGTAAGTCGGTGGACACTACTTTTCTGCAGCCAATTTTGGGCCTCAGTATTTGCTGTCCGAATCCTGATGATGCTGCAGCAGTAGCAAATAATTGAGGAGAATTTGTTTGCCATTGCAGATCATTTGTTGAGACAGGAATCTCTTTTCCATTGCCTCTAATTTCACAGCCATTGCTGTTGCTCGGAAACTGAATCTGTCGATTGGCATGTTACAGTTCAACATACTTATAAAGAATTTTGTACACTCGTGTATGTTTATTGAACTTTAAGCACTTACTCGATAACCTTGTGAGCCAATCGGCGATGAGAACATTTGTAGCATTCGGGGCTTGTTGCATTTCATGAACTGTCCATATTGGTGCAATTCGTTAACCTTCAATGAACCGGGAGAATGCAGGTGTGTTTGGCTTAGAAACTGTATAGTATCAGTTTCATTAGTATATCCATCTCTTCTGTCAATTTGACTAGGTTGATTCTCCAAATTAAGCTGTGATTCATAAAATCCATAAATCAAAAACACTGCAAATTTTGGATTTTAGGCATCAAATTAAGGCACGTTAATATCTATATACCTCGGATCTTGATCCCTGGAGTCGCGAATCAAATTCAAACGGCATTGTCGAACAATGCTGATCACGACTTTCATCTTCCAACTCTCTGCTGCCACGCTTCGAAGCATTATTCCCCAAACTCAAGTCTAGATTATGATCTGCTGCATTGTTAGAAGATTCTGTCGCACACCAAAAATTTCAAAAAAATAGGAATAAATTTTCGCTTCTACAATCAGTTGAACGAAAAATTTTAAGAACTATGCTGGAACAAACTTGACAAATACTCGTAAATTTTACCTGCACCTTTGAGTTCATCATAAATGCTGGGATCAAAATTTGTCACAGCATCCTTTCCATTACACTTGATTGCGGCTTTATCATAAGCCCTATAATTCCCAGACAATGAATTAAGCCCCAGAAAAGTATTATACTAATACTCAAATCTTTCTACAATACATTTCCTGCAAAGCAGAAATACATACAGACAACAACTCTACAAACTGACCTGGCAGCTTCGACTTCAGAATCAAACAGACCCAGATAAACATATCTGTTTCATATAATAAAACATGCATTAGCACAAAACAAGGTAATTAATACATGGATTAGCCCACAAACATACTGTAAAGTTGATGATTTACTTTTTGCCTAGGAACTGGCCCATTCTAGCTTCCCATCTACCACATTTGTGCAAAGTAACACCTCTATACTTGGAGCTCCCTCTTGGAAATCCAGTACTTTGTCGTCGAAGTACATGCACAAATTCTTCCTTTGTTAAATTGCTCGTCTGTAATATTTATACATAGAATATCAAGTTTCTTTACTTTCTTAAGTCCAAACACCTCATAATTCAAGAAATGCAACTTTTGAAACCAAGGAAAAAGCACTGTACAAGATAAGGTGAAATGAAATAAAACAAGTCTCTCTCTCTCCACCCTTTTTCTCTCTCTTAAAATGATGTACCTGTTTTAGGTCTTCTTCGTAATCTTCTAGATTAAAGTTTATGTCTGCTTCCATTCCCCGGAACTTAATGGCTGCCCTATCATATGCGCTGTCAAAGATTCATTTCTGAACATTAGTTTCTTCGGATTACAGATAACAAATGTGGAATTGAAATAGAGAGGGGGTAAAAAATTCACCAAGCTGCCGCGTGTGCTGTATCAAATCCACCTATAAATTCCAAAACAAAAGCCCATTTGACCAATCAGATGGTAAAGCAAGAACTTGATAGTCAAGTTGGGAAAAGAATAATCTTTTTTGCCAAATAAGGAGAATAGAGAAGGAAATTCTAACCCAAATAAACTTGCTTTCCACAATCCCTGAATCGGAAAAACCAAGAAACACAGATGAATTGTATTTGAATGAAACAATTTCGTTTAGAACAAAGTGAAAACTAGCATTAGAGGGAAAGCAAAGATGAAAGTTTTTTATTGTAAATTTATACCATATGTGTGACTCCCACCGGCCAGTCCTCCGATAAAAGGTAACCCCACGATATTGAGAGCTACGAGACCTAGGCCCCCGTCGGCTTTTCTTGAGAGGCTGTGTAGCCTCCGCAGCAGACTTCCCAAACCCACGCCAGCCACCGCCGTGGGGTTCAGACTTGGAGAATTTAACTCCAAACCATTGAGCTTGTGGGAAATTGTGTGGTCGGTCGCTTGATGTAGCCCCAGTTTCAGACTCATCGACCGGAAAGAACTGCCGGGTCAACGGCCGTTCACACTCCGACGAGCATGGATCCGTGTCATCATCGTTGTGAGCCACAGAAAACCCAAAAATTTTGCTGCTCTTCTTTCTACCTCTTTCTGCAACTTCATCTTCAGAAGCATCCTCGATAACCACCGCCGACGAGCTTGAATTAGACACAGATCCGATCCCTTTAAGCTTGTCATCCGAATAAACCTTGGATTTATCAGCCCTTGTTTGATCTGGAGAATTATTGAGATTCCACATTTCTCTACCGATGGAAAAGATGAAAAATAACCCCAAATAGGAAAAGAGACAGAAAACCAAAAAGAGCTGGTAGAGAGGAAGAGAGTTGATGGGTACTCAGAATTCTGATCAGTACTGTCTCATCAGAAGCCAAACTTTGGAAGGCTACAAAAGCTCGTTTTTGAGTTTGCAGGAGTAGAATATAGAAGAGTGGGTGGGTATAGTCCAGATTATTAGATAGATATATTCTTTTTGGCTACCTATATAAAATAATTGTCAAATGGAACTGTACGTTGTCTGTTGAAACAACATAAAAACCTATTACGATAAGAGTTGTTAAAAATGTAAAAAGTTTGTTCCAGTTTCAACTATTCAACTAGATCTTTTGTGTTCCCTTCCAGTTCCCTGGCTGCCCAATACAGCATAGACGGGGTCAGTTTTTCAAGACTCGACAAAAAGCAATCTCTCTCTAGAATTCAATAACACACTCCCTTCCTCTCTCTATATATTTCATACGCTATTAAGAGAGGCAGAGGTAGAAATTCTTGAGAGATGGATTTTATACACCTGTTTCTACTTGTATACATGTTCATTAACCGTTCTCTTTTTCTTGAAAATGTAAGTATTTATGGTTGTGCAACGTTTACTCTTGAAAATGGTGCAACATGTACATAACAGCTTATATTTACCAACAAATGATGTGGCGAGAATTAATTGAATCAAAATTTCATCAATCAAATAACTTCTTCACTTACATTTTGACACGTCATCTTTATACAAAATATTTTATAAATAGTTATGTACAAAAAATATTTTTTCATGTACTTATGCATCGTTTGGCCTCTATTGTTTCATATTATAATGAGAGGAATAATAATTTTTTTATGAATATGTAGTTAGAAAAGAAGAAAATAATCTAAATTTATGTGTAATATTATTTTATTGAAAAACGTGTGATTATTGAGAAAAATAAATTATAATTTAATAGAGAATGAGTAGGGCAAACTGCGCTATATCTGTATGTCTACATTGCCCACTTTATCTCTCTTTAAGTTTCCTGTGTCTTTAATCTTTTTTTTGATCGGGTTCCTGTGTCTTTAATCTTGTGTTCCCATTGGTTGGTTGTTGGAGTATTAAATTAAGAAAATAGGAAAATACAGAAGCATCTCTTTCTTACGGAACTTTCCGGCGTTAACCAAATCGAAAAGCAAGCCCCCACGCCCAACCCAACCCCCCATTGGCAATTTCCCTTTCTCCCTCCTCAATTTTCTTCCTACTTTAGCCATTTCTGGCACCAACATTTGAAGTCCAACTGATTTACCCAATTACCTATATTAGCTTTCTCTAATTGTCGATCATTCACTCCAACGTCAATCCCATTCACTCCATATATATTCAACCATGCTACATGTATACAACATTGTACATCTTCCCTTAAACTCCATCACATGACACCATCATTCCTTCTAATTTCCTCAACAAATTCTCTCTTTACTGCCTAAATAATGTCATATAGGGAGTGTAAGAGAAGATGAACACAAGAATGTACATCTAGCATAATGGATATATATTTGGCTTCCTTTCACTATAATATTTCAGTCACTTACTTATTTTGTTTAGTACTTAAAAAGATATATTAAAAAGATAATATTGAAATGTGTATTAATATTAGTATGTGTGCTTCAACAAATATATTTATCAGCTTTCAAGATTGATCTAGTATGTAGGATGGCAAAAATAACGTGAAGTTCTCTTATCAACTTGTATGTTTCGAGTTAAGTTGACCTGAAAACACAATAAATACGGTGAAATTAACTGACTACGTACGATATTGGGTGCAACACTTAAAAGATTTTCGATGTATGAATACTTTAGCCACCACTAGTGATAGATAGAACCAACACTTGATTACCTATATCAACTTACATTAATTATCGATCGTCCACTCCCACATCAAACCTCTCTATATAATTGATTATTATTCCTCTATTTGTCTTTCATTAAAGAGTTTTTTTTTTTTACAAAAATAAGTTTTGAAATAGTGATTCTTTTTGGAGAATATATGATTTAAAAATAGGAAAAAAAATTTACTTTAGATGCAAAATAATTTATTGTGTAAATATGATTGAAAATTAGTATCTATTTAATATATTGGACAAACCAAGTTAAGTTATTCTCGTCTGGTATAAGTTGGCTAGAAATTGAGTGAGCCAACCGGCAAGGGGAGCTCGTGGCTCGTAGACCAACTCATAAGTCGTCGCCTAAAGTGATTGCTTTCCAGCCATGACATGATGGCACCCTGCATCTCAAATTCTCAATGCAGGTGGCTGAATTCAATTTTCCTTCTTTTTTCCAATTCTATAATAGGGATTCTCGAAAATCATATTAATCAATATCACAATTCTCTACCATCTGCAGCAGTCTCTCTAATCACTCCCCCCCCCCCCCCCCC
>CAIGRP010076675.1:0-23235 GCA_903798385.1 Fraxinus cuspidata
TGGTCTTAGAGTGGCTATTGAGGCAAGAAATCAATGCAATGCAGTTGGTGGAGACGCTCCAACTATGGGAAGTCCAAGATATGTACATTGCTTTGACCTCTACAATTCAACATCACCTCCTGAGTTTTCATCTTTTTTCTTTGTTAAATATGTGTTATACATGTACAAAGTGCTTGCACAACAGAAATTAAAAATTGCAGTTATGAGTTTCAAACACCAAGAGGAAGCTCGGCTAGTTCTTGGCCGAATTTACTATTACTGCGCGTGTGGTGCACTTGACTTGACCGTACAATCAGAGACAGAATTAGGGGGGAGCCTGGTTCAATTCCCGGCCCTTTTTTTCTTTTTTTTTTACCCGACTTATAATCCAGCCCTAAATCCCTCTCTGAGTACAACGAACAAATTTTGTTGGATGGCATTGTTTTGATGATTATTTTATAATCCCATATAAAAAGAGGGTATTGTATTCTCCCACATCGAATGGTTATTATTTAGCCATCACCGACGTGCGAGTGCCTTTTTGGAGTGCCTCTTGTACTTCAGAGTATCCCAGTTTGTGAGATAGTCTTGAACAATCTTCTATGTGACTTAAAAATCTTTTAGACTCACCTAGTATATATGCTTCCGCAAAAAAATTTAGTTCGAGTACTTTGTATGTATTTTATAGAGGGTATGCTTTTGAATACTTCACTCTCTTTTGCATTCTTCAATGGCATTAATTCAACTTGTTCATTATCTCCTTTATATTTTGTTTACAACCTAATATTGTGATTTCTGCAGAACATACGTCTCTTACTTAACCTTGTTCTTCAATACATCATACCAAGCACTCAATAATGTACATCCCACAACATTTGAAACAATAAAATTGCTTTGTTGATGAATAAATTAAGTTCTTTTATCTTTCTAAGTTCCTTCTTGTTCATATTATCTTTGAAAAAAAGTCGGCTAATTCAAAGGGTGAACGAGAGAAACAACAAGCCTGACATAACAAATGCAACAACCAGAGGAAGAAGAGGACCTCTTGATGTCAATCGATACGCGGCAAGGAAGCAGATATATTGAGCACAAAATGTCAAGTTCAAGACAAGCCAAAGCCACGGCAGTTTTGGATGATAATGCTCAAGAGTGGAAACGTGGATATATTAGCTGCTATTTGCCCTAACAATGGAAGAAAAGCCTATCCGTTCACATCTGAATCTTAATTCCTGTGCTTCGGAAAAGGATTCAGGAATGTGCCATTGATCTACCACTACAACACAATCTCGCAAGAAGATCATGGAAGTAACAAACTGATGAGGAGCTTCCATGGAACATGGGATTTGGATATTGCAGCTGCTAGTGTTACAAAATCACTCATCACACAGAATGATTCTTCATATTATGAAGTGATTTGGGAGAAAGGAGTTGGAAAATGGAGCTGGAAATTTCATCATATTCTCAAGACATCTTCAAAGTACCCATGGCTGATGCTTTACCTGAGGGCCGATGCCACAACAGGGTTATCTGGTGGATATCACTATCAAACCAGGGGAAAGATGAAAATGGTATGTGTTGAACCACCCATAGAAAAGCTTAAACTGTTTTGAGCACGTTCTCTCAATATTTTAATTCATGACATTTGACTTCTTTAATACCATGATTAGGTGGTTCATCAATACGATTATAGATGGGGCTTATTCAAAATTTGCAAATGAATTGGCCAATTGCACTAACTTTTCTCCCTCCAACATAATATTATCATCCATTTTATCTTTGTTTTCTGCACTATTGATCATTTTTCTCAATAACTTTTCCCAATGATTCCCAAGTCGCCGATTTCACAGTGAAATTCACATTAGATATAAAGACAGAGGGGTTCCGGGAAGCCAGTTCTACCTAATGGACATCAGCAGATGCTGGAAGAATAATGGGCAACAGTGATGTGACAACAGACGTTACACGATACAGTGAGATGATTATTAATCCTAGCATAGACTCGCGGTGCTACCCGACTAGACTGCAATCCTGCTCAGTAGCACACCCTTCTCAGAGGAACTCGTATTCATTCACTCACACTCAAGAGATACTGCAAATTTTACCTCATCCAGTTTGAGGAGAGTACGGATATCCTACAAAGAAGGGCGAAGGCTTGATTGATGATCCCATAACCTGGGAACTTGATGTGGGGAACAAACACTTTATTTCTACCAGTTATAAGCTTATAATTCTGCTTTCCAATGAAATCATGCCATAAACCTTAAAATTTTCAGTTTTTTTTCCTTCTTCATTCTACACTCAGTAAAGCACATTATAGTGGTTGGTTCATCCTGAACAGAGATCCGTCACATTCCCTCTGCAGGTATTCACTACTACGGACGAGAAGATTACAAGGTCTCACGCACTCAAAACTGAACCCCTGAAAAATTCATTCACATAGTAAGAATATTAGGACAAACTAATACGTGTATGAAGCACCCAATTTACAAGTCATTGATATGTGATGAGGAGAATTAATGGGTACCGTATAATAGGTTACACTATGGTATTAAATATGAAAATAGCTATATGGTTGTGACATGGAGCCACTCAAATTCGGCAAGTGAATCCAGCCCAAAATTGTCCCCACTCCAATAAGAAGCCATTTTTGTTATGCTACTAATACTTGGTACTTACTCTGCTACTGAGTTACAGTGCATTTTCTTGACAATATTTGATTATCTTTGATGTACCAGGATCTAGGAACTCCACCATCAGACAGATATTGGTCATCCATCGTTACAGGTCTGATAACCAAGTTGCTGAATGGACTGTCAGTGATTTCGCTATCATTGTCCCAAAAGAGGCTGCAGGAACAAGAATCAATATGAGAACAAACAGAAGTGTCTCTCTCCTCTTTCTTCCCCTTTTGATCTTGAGTTGTTGACCTTCAGCATAAGTATAATGGAATCTCAAACTAGTTATAGGGTGTGTTTGAGCCACATTATTTTGGAATAATGTATTTTGAAATAGTAGATTGATGGAGAATGTGTGGTTGAAGGAAAAGTTATTGATATGATGGAAAATATTATTTTATTAAAGAATGTGTGGTTGAAAATGAGTAGAATAATGAGAATGAAAAAAATAATGTAGCCCAAACAGAGGCATAATATGGAGAAATTTGGGTTTTTGAATTCGCAGAAACCGAACTAATAAGGATTCCTATTGCAGCAGCTTGGGAAAGAAGTAGCAGCACGACGAACTGGAGCATCAATGATGGAAGATTTATAACTATTACAAGTGTTCACCAATGATGTTAGCCCTTTAATTGCCAAAATGACATAGGGAAATGGCATTAGAATCCTGACCTCAACCGTAATTCCTGCCTAAGTTAAATGAAATCACCCTCCCCCTATTTATAGCTAAAAGCCTGTACAGTTTATTGTATTAAACCTTAATACCCCGATCTTCTAACACATAAACTTGAAGGTACCTATCAGATTACGTTTCTTCTCTGAATACCTATTAAGAAGATGGTATATTCTTTTGAATATTTTTCTTTATTAAATGTCTAAACTTGCATAAAATTGGTACTTGGGCAAGGATCTAAGATTTATTGATGGCAAACAATGGAGGCAGCAACAGAAAGCATCCTAATTTGTGGATAACTTCTGGTCATTCAAGACTAGGTAATATTGCAGAACGTCAGAGGCATTTAATTTCGGCCTACGAGAGTGAAAGTTAATTGAACCGACCACTCCTCAGAATAATTCTTACAGTCTGAATATCGTCCATTCTCATCCCGACAACGACCTAAAGTGGGCAACAACACTGAAAACAGTAAGAACAACTCACAAGTTACCCAACATTTATCTAGTATGTCATAGTTACAATAATTTTGTTAAAAGCAATGTCCGTGAAGCTTAAAACTTCCCATTCCAATCCCAAAAAACAAGAACCACATGATTTTATGTTAACAACGCACATTATAGATATCCAGAACCTTGTAAACCAGTTAATTCTCAGGGTATGATTAACGAAGGCCGAAGGATACTTTATGAGACTTTATATTTGAATAATACTATCTTCAACAAAATTAATATAAAATGAAAGGCATAATTGAACTTGCAAGACGAAACTCTGAATCAGAAATAACTATAGAGATGACAGAAAACTAGCTTGAAGCGCCCTGAATCACTCAACCTTCAAAACCAAGTCCGAGTCCTAAATTAAGAGCAGCTTTAGTGACAGGCCCACAAAAATTCCCCTCGAGTCATTGACATCATACAGCACAAGTAGCTATAATTACCCAACTTTTGAAAAAAAAAATATATATATATATATATATATATAGTCAAAATGATCACGATTGCAAAAGTAACGTAAATTTCAATTTGGCCTCCATCTGGGAAGGATTTATAAACAGTTTAATGCATAAATAGATAGAAACGAGTGAAAGATAAGTGCACAGTACTTGTGAGTCTATTAAAATGATTGGTTGAAAATGAATTTTGACTGTTTATAAATGATTTATAAATTTTGCCAAATGGAGGCGTAACAATTTCAGTTTAGCATTACGTTCATCAACATTCTCATAATGTCAGAAATGTATATTACCTGGCCTTGGGAATGTCTACGTTATCAAATTTTTTTTTTTTTCTGTTTCTATTACTATTAACTACTCACTTTCTGCACATTCAATATAAAACTTATTCTTCTACTTTCTGTACATCGTTAAATTTTCTATTTCATACTAAACGAAAGATTGATGTCTATTTTCATTTTTTGAAAAAGTAGCATAGGTCCCGCAACATGTACATTTGAGCATTTAGGCCCCCAACCATATCCTCTTGTCATTTAGGCTCCCAGCTGTAGCACTGGGTCCTCATTGTCAGATTCCATTCATTTTAGTTTTGAAAATGTCACGTACAATGCACGTGGAAAGAGATTTTGGTTGAAAAGATCATTATACCTCAATTTTTTAGTTAAAGAAGAAATGATCTTCTCCCCCTCCCTACTGTCACCTCTCTCCCACCCCAGATGGACAGCAAAGGGGTGGGGATGGGGAGTGGAGGAAAACAATTGGGTGGGAAATAGAGAATGGTGAGAATAGCACAGAAGCAAACGGCCAGGGGTACAGATTCTTTGTCCTTCCCTTTTTTGCTCTTTTTTTTTTTAAAGTGATTTCATCACACATCTTGGATTAGTTTCATTCCATTGACTATTTGCAACACATTGTATGACACCAATTTTTATCTACACAAGTACCATCCCTCTTGAAGGGCAGGTATGTTAAGTTGGCGACGAGAGATTAAAGCCCCACTGATTTCGAACTCCAATCTTGTCTCCTAGTTAGATATTAAATGTACTTTGCATGTTCTTGACATCTTTTCTATCCTGAAATTTTGTTCTCCTCCCTTTGAATCTCCCTGTCACTCAACCAGAGGAAGACATATTTTTTTTAGTAACAAGGAAACAGGCACTAATGAATGAGCTTTAATCCAATTTTTCAAACAGTTGAGGTTTAGGAAGAACTACTTTTAGACACTAAAAGGGAAAAGAATGATCATGCAGCAGTCTCGGAAGAATACCTCTTATTCAAATGCAAGACAAACTACGCTACAAGCACGAACATCCTCAAAGTGACTGAAGAAGATCCAAAACAGATTTTCGGTCAGGCATGCTTGGAATGGCTCCCTTTACTTGAACACAAAGTGAAGCAGCAGCAGCTGAAAATCATGAATAACTTTGTGAGTGCCGAAATAATTGTAAAATGGGAGGAAAAAAAATACTATGCACACCAGCAAATTTCAAGCATTCCTTTATGGAGTTTCCCTCCACAAGAGCCACTGCAAAAGAAGCAGTGAAAGTGTCACCAGCTCCAGTGGTATCAATTACTTTTGGAGCCGATATGACGGGTTGTCTAATTGGTTCCTCTCCTTCGGTGAAAAAAATAGACCCTTTAGCTCCGAGTTTCACAAGTACTTGCTTAACACCCTGAAAGAAAAAGGAATACTCGTGAATATGGAAAAAGAAATACTAAAAGAGAGACTCCAACTGATATCACCATTCCATAATTAGCTGCCTTTGATACCTTGAGTACAATTGTTACTCACCATTTTATGGCATTTTCCCACAGCTTGGTTTATCTGTTCAAAAGTTTCTGTTGGCATGTTCGTCAGACGAGCAAGCTCACTCTCATTTGGGCTGAAAATATCGACAAAACTAAATAGCTCTATAGGGACTGGTGCATCAACTCCTCCAGCATCCAAGATGACTGGGACAAGTGCACTCTTAGCGACCTAAAGAGAGAAAGATGGTTACAGAAGCATACTGCCGAAGGATATATAACTGATGAAGAAGTTTTTTCTGAATCGTAATAACTCTAATGTGTAATTTATTAGGGCAAAAAAACAAACTTAAAGAAGCCAAGATCATTGCAATTTGAAAACAAAAGAAATCATGAGTTTGGAATTTCTCAATGCTAGCACATCCTAAGAGACTCTTTAAAAACATGTCTAAAGCAGATAAAAGAGAATAATGCAGGTGAAAAAACAATTGTATACATGTTGAAAAAGGAATTGAATACTGAAATACGTTTGGTTCCTTTGTTTTTTAATTAATTTGATGCAAAACCTAAACCAGAGGCATACTGGGGTAATTTGATAATTCTACAGCCTGTCTTTAAAAAATGTGATGAGAAGCATGAGGACTTGAGCCAAAGAATTGCACCAAACGATAAATATAAATGAAAAATACAGCAGTGCTACTCAGAATTGCCTTTCTAAAAAGAATGAATTCGTCTCATTATTTTAAGAAGCCAATCAGTTATAATTCTGATCAACAATCCCCTTTATGGCTTTCTAGTTGAAACCCAGCCTCAAACTCATTGGCAATTCTTTATTGCAGAGTTATAGTCTGAAGCGTAATCTGACAAGGGTCAGGTGACAAAACCCATCTTATTTTCTTTTTCTATGAGAGAATCTCTATTATCTAGAGAAGAATCTTTTATCCTTTTGTTAAAGATATAAGAGATTTATTGCTTTAGGAGAACATATAAGAGCTTAATCATTCCCACAAATAATTTTCAGAAGAAAAATCTTTGTACTCTACAAAATAAGGTAACATGTATGAGACTGAGGGGAAAACAAATATTTGCCATCATCAATACATTTAGTTGTTACCACCATCCACAAAGGACTTCCATATGGATAAACTCAATGCCCAGTTTTAGATCAGATAACATGTCAAAATGCCATTGGTTTTCCTTGATATTTCATTTAGCAAAATGCTCAAACTCCATCCTCTAGGCTATTCTTCTTCAACACAGTTGCTAATCTGCCTGATAGCAGTTTTACTGGGTGCTAAAAGGTTGTGCATCTATGAATGTAAACCCCTTCTAATGGATTCACCTTGGTCTATATCACGAGTGCCCAATTCAAAGGCTTTCCCTCCGCACAATATAATTTCTGTCAGCTTGAAAAGACATCAAAATCTGGGCAAAATTGTTAATTGCTCAAATATTAACTCGAACCATGACCTTTAAATCTTTTAAGTAAACACAACTATTCAGCAACACACACATGACTATGATCTCACAAGGGGAAGACTCGGGCGTAAAGCTATAAACTTTAAACATTTTGAATTCATTTCTCTTGCAACTACTCATATATCCATCTCTAAAATGAAAATCACTATACAAGCGTTGGTTTATAGGGAGGTTTGTAATAATTACAGAACAGAATAGTCATCAATCCATATAAAGATCCCTCTTTGATATCTCATCCACCGATTCAAACTTCAAGCATTGTAATAGAACATTTAAAAGCAAGAACCAAATGAGATGCGCCTCACCTTTGCAACCTGGATGTTAACAGAATCAGGAATCTCCCTCTGAAGCAAAACAATCCCAGCATTCTTCACAACCTCCAGATCCTCCTCGGGCAGAGTCTCTGGCCAACAAACCATATTAGCACCCCCAACAATAATAATAGAATTCTGCCCACCAGCCTGCAGCATGACCACAGCATGCCCAGTAGGAACATCATCCAATCTACTCAAATGATCCAAACACACTCCACCACCCTCAAGTGCCTCAGTGATTAACTTCCCATTTGCATCATCCCCCACTTGCCCCAAAAAGTATGTGGGATATGCCAGTTTTCCCCCACAAACTGCCTGATTGGCTCCTTTACCACCTGCCAAGATTTGCCCAGTTTTAGCAGATATAGTCTCACCCTCCTTAGGCAACCTGTCAATCTCCAGTGGCGGTATAGACTCCCTCGAAGCATCCAAAGCAAAACAAGAAAATGGGTTCTCTTTTCCTGATGATTTCAAAGTGGGACTGAACTGAATTGAAGAAAATTTGTCATTAAATTGGTTTAAGATTCTTGAATTATTTTGGGATGCTAATGTTGGAAGACTGTGCCAGTTTTTTGGGGCTGAAAGAGTTGAAATTCCTCCCATGTTTTTTCTTGTAACAGTACAATTCTGCTTCGCCTTTTCAACTTCTTTTTCTTTTCTTTTTTTGGAATCTTGGGAAATTAATTAATTTTTAGGCCCAGAAAAATGGGTGGANGGAAATTAATTAATTTTTAGGCCCAGAAAAATGGGTGGAAGAAAATGAATTTAAGAGAAACAATTGCATAGAATTTGTTTTCCAGGAAATTGTTAATTAAGTGTGTTTGGTATAATTTTCTACCTGAAAAATTTTAAAAATTTGGATTTTTTTGTGTTCGTTTAGCTTTGTTTTATATGAAAATTGTCCTTTAAAATGATAGTTTTTTTCATAATTGATTATAAAATTTGTTTCTATTTAAAAAAATATATATTTGCAAGAAAATTATTTTTTCATCAAAATTTAGTGTTCTTTGACTTTATTTTATATGAAATTTGTTCATTAAAATGAATTTTTTTTTTACAATTGGTTATAAAATTTGTTACAATGGCCAACAAAAAAAAATAAAAAAAATAATAATAATAATAAAAGGTGGAATCAGTATTCCCACCAAAATGGTGGGAAAACCAATTCCACAAGTTCCATGACAATGTGCACGTGTGGAGTGAAGTGGGAAACATTACCCACCAAAATGGTGGGAAAACCAATTCCACAATATTGAAGAAAATGTGCATGTGTGGAGTGAAATGAGAAAAACTTTTCCATGCCAACAAATGGCTATCAAACAAGCCAAAATATATAAAATGGAAATTGTTTTCCATGGAAATTCAAGGCTATCAAACGTAGCCTTAATGATGTTATCTTATCCGAAGTTCTTTAAGCGATTCAGGGCACATAATTGCCACGTCTAATTCAATTTGGAGATAACTGCAGCAAAAGTTCTAAGTCTTTAAAATATTAGTAGCATTTTTTCAAATCTTTAATTTTTTGCAACCGTCACCCTGACATTTCCAAACATTGGATATGATGCCATTTTGGATGGTTTCCATCCATTTTTTCGTCCATTGACCCAAAAATTAAATTTGACCATATTTTTAATCAATTAAAAGGGCGTTAAATGGTAAATATCTATTAAAATAATTAAAAGTGTTATCTAACCCCCCCCCCCCCGGCGAATGATAATTGCAACCAGAGGCTTGAAATTTAACAAATTTCATATGAAGCCCTCGTCTCAGACTTTGTTCAAACCTATCATTTGTATTTTCACGTTCCCAAACCTTTCAAAAATTCGCACCTGAATTCCAAATGAATGAAAACCAGCAATTTGACAGTTAGTTGATTGTGAGCTTTAACATTTTTCTACCAATATTTTAAAGGGTAAAAATGATAAATTTACATATTTCACCAAAAACACAAATATAATAATTAAATTGAAAAATTGAAAGTCAAAATCAAAATCCATATCCTTTTTCTCAAACCCCATCGGACCACTTACCTCTTACCCCAAAACCACCGCAAGCAAAAACTTCCCCACTTTGTATTAATATATGAATATGTAACCCCAAATTCACCATCGTTTATACCACATGGTACTTGCTTCATTTGCGCTGCCGTGAACTCCAGCGTCACCAATGCCAATGCCACGCTACTCATATTGTTTTCTGTGTTAACAACCAGCACAACTCTACCACCGATCATTAGCTCGAGGTAGAGGTTTTGAATTATCTACTGTTGTTTGCTTACTCCTCTACGACTCATCCGAAGGTGCTAGCATTCGTTGTGTGCTTATCTGAGTTTAAAAAGAATGAGACCGGTTGGTTTTTACCCAAAAGCAGTCACTCTTTTCACGTGGAGTCAGTGACGGACCTAGGATTTCAAGTCAGCACGGGCGACCGTGGCTTATCGACCGTTGTCAGAAATAAAATATTAGGAGCTCCGTTTAAAACCTTTTTTTTTTATTTTTTTGCAGAAAATGTATTTTAAAATAGTGATTTGATGGAGAATGCGTGATTAAAAATAAAGAAAAGTTTTGAATTTGCATGTAATATTATTTTATTGAAAAATATGCGATTGAAAGAAAAGAGAAAAATATATTTTGAAAAAAAGGGAAATCAAACAAGGGCTAAAATTTAAATATAACAATTATTTTGTTCAAACTTAATATATATAATTTTGTTGTAATTTGTATAATTCGAATGAAGAGCATGGATTTGAATTTTTACAATTGCATTAAGACCGCTAAATGTAACATATATTATGTTGGTAAATATAGTAAACTAAATTTCATGAGTGCCACAATAGTCAGGAGTAAACTATCCTACGGAGAGGTCATGGATTCGAATCACCTCTTTTAATTCATTTAATTTTGGTAAAAATTGTAGAATAGAAAAGGTTTCACAATAAAATTGTTGAAAGGAGGACTCGAAACTGGGACCTCACGTGTGAATATATAAGCTCTAGCCGGCTGAGCTACAAGAGAAGTATGAAAACAAAAGAACTTACCAGGTATATAATCTTAAAAGTTTGTTCATGTTAACAAAAAAAAAAAACTCTTTCTGGAGGATCCAGCATGCGTGGCCGTCGAAGCTCGCCGGGTGCTGGGTCCGTCACTGCGTGGAGTGCATTGTTCTACTTGCTCCCTCTGTTGGTTGCTCGTTGATATGTGATTTTTAGTTTTTCTCAATGAATTTAGAATTTTTTATTAAGGAGTTGAAGAGATTTGTTGAAGGAGGCATTGCTTTTATTGTTGCAAGGTGTAGCACCCACTCACTTGATTTGATTAGGTCCAGAATTGAGGTTTTAAGTTTAGACCGTGGGTTTTGGATCCGGGGTGAGGTTGGCGTTTTTAAGGTGGTTGAGGTGGCGATTTTGGTACAATGGTTTGATGGTGGAGGCAGCAAAAGGTAGTGGCCCAACGATGGGTTTGTGGTGACCGAGGCAATGTGGCTGATTTTTTTGGGTTGGGTTGGATTGGGTTGGGGAAAAGGTATAAACAATTTCTTTTCTTTTATTTTTATTTTGTTTTAATTATTTTATTTGTTTTATGGGGATAAATGGTAAAGTTATTATTTTACATTTTTTAAATTTGGTCAAATTCAATTTCTTCGATCAAATAATGGTTAAATATTTATTCATTTGGACTTTAGTTGCGAATTTTTGAAGTATTTGGGATCGTGGATGAAATAAATGAAAGATTTGGACAAAGTCTACGAAAAATGAAAAAATTTGGGACCGTGGCTGCAATTTTCCTAAAATAAAATCACTAAAGCTACTGGATGGGACAGGGAATTTAAGAGGACACGCGTTACTATGTCACTGGCTAGTTAAAATTTCCAATTCTACAAGCAAAACACTGAATCACAGCCCAAAATTTTCATTTTCCGCTGAAAAAGACCATTACGCGAACCGCCGAAGACTCCACCAACTGTTAATTAACAGCCCAAATACAAGAAACAGAAAACCAAGAAAAGGAAAAAAAAAAAAAAAAGTCTTTATCCCTCTTTCGATTCTTGAAGCAAACCCAGAAAGAACAAAAATTTACCAACTGGGATGAATTATACTTTAATGTGAGAGAGTGAAAAGAGTGTTTGAGTTTTTCTTGACCGATTAAGTTAGTTTAGGAACATGGCGGGTTTTGGTGGGGTTGAAGAGAATAATTATGTGTTGTTGCAGGATCTTAAAGTCGAATTAAGAAAAGATGATGAAGAAGAAGCAAATGGGTGTTTCACTCTTTGTTTCTGGCTATACATTCGTAACTGTGCTTCTTTTCCCTCTGTAATTCTTCAACAGGTTTCGTAACTTCCCTTAACTGACGTTTCATTTGTTTATTCTAATGCTGCTATAAAAATGTTTTTGTTTGGAGAGCATTGATATCTATTTTTACCTAGGGTCATTGAAGTGGTGACTTAGCGCTGATGATGGTTTGTTGTACATGTGTGTATGTTTGCTTTATTGGAATTTTTCTGTTGGAATATTGTTGTTTTTGTGCTTGTACAAATCATAATATCGAATGAGACTCTACAAGATTTGATCTTTTTGGGGTAAATTTTGAGTCTCTTTTGTTGTTCTCGCGCAAATTATTTTAAATTATGGAGGTAGATTAGTAGGCAGTGCTGAATTCTGTGACTGAACGGGCTCTTAGGTCTGTCCGAAGATTCCATTTTTATCTGATGACATCTTCTTAAGCTTGGTGCCTTTGGAGCTGTTAGTAGAAAGATAATAATTTACCGCTACTTAAGTACCGTATTGTATTTGCAAGGTGATATGGGTCTGATGTTGTATTTTATTAACCTGTTTGGCCTGCATTGACCCCATCTACTGGAGTAGAGACACCTCCTGCTGAATGGTCATTGGCAACTAAACTTCTGTGATATACATATCTTAAGCTTGGACAACTTACATAGTTGTCATTGTGTATTTCTTGATTATGCTGAATGGTTTTGCTTCATTACCCTTTTTATGGTAACAAGGTATCAACAGTGCCTATGCTTTCTAAGCAGTAAGCAAACATTTCCGATAACTGTCTATACCTATACGACTGTAAAAAATGATTTGAATTTTACCCATGGTTTCTTGTTTTATTCTTTTTATAAACTAAGATGCACTTAACTTAGTTGCACTCTGTGATATGCTTCTTCATACATTGTTCGTGGAAGAAAGATGGCTAAGTTTATTTTTTGGGTATTATGTAGAAGCACCCAGAAATTTCATCCAGTGCCCCTTTCCTTTGGTTGAATGAAAAGAAGAAAATGACGCTTTTCCCGTTGTATTTTCTGCACCAAGAGGCTCTAGATCCTGATAATATGGTTCCATGGATGGAAGTTCCAGGTGCCTCTACTGAGATGGAGTTCCCCGAGAAGAAATGGGTTCATGTTGGATGTGAGGTATTTTGTTTTCTAATACACATCACATTTTCTCACCTGATTAGATTTTCCACATCTTATCCCCTAGTGTATGTGATCATTTATTAGTCTTAATTATCTGGACATGTCTTTGAAGATGATACTTGTGATTTATTTTTTTCTTATTTTCTAGTTGATTTATATTGCTAAGATTGTCTACTGGGTAGAAAGCTAAGGAATAACATGCGCTTATTTTGAGGTAATAGTCTACTTCTTTTTGTACACATTGATGAAGTTTGAGGAGAGAAAGATGGAGTAGAGTTTTTTATAATTATCTTCCATCACTCAAAGTGATGGTGGGAAATTGGACCAGGTCCATTATGTTTCTTGGGTAGATTTTGTAATGTGATTATGGACTCTTGGGCCAGTGAGCAATTTTAAGGGTGTCGGTGTAGTGTGATTTGGTGTGCTATAAGAGTAATGCTGATGCAGCTTTTAATTGTGAACAACAGATTTACTTCTGGGCAAAATTTACCTCCCCCATCTTCATTTACTTGAATAAATATTAGAAATGGTTTAAGTCGTGGGTTCTCCTGTTTGAAATAAGTAGCTCAGTTCATTCTACCTTTTTTTCCTGCCCCTCTGTTTCTTTCTTTTTACTGACAAACAGCACATGTACCCATATACCTATATATTTATATTTATCTACTCTCTCTAAAAATCTGAGTATTTTTATCTTAATAAATTAAAGATATCGAATAAATTGCATCCTCATTATTTTTAGGTGATGGTCCAAGAAATGCTTTTTGTTACCTAAACATTTATAGTTGGTTCATGGCTACGTATTTCAAAATTAAGGCGAGGTGATTAGCCTTTTCTCCATGTCAAGAAGCTATAGATTGGATTGTGATTACCAATATGAATGCCTTGCACTGAAAGAAAATAGGGCTTCGGTGATCTGAAAAAGGTTGGCAGTAAAGCATGTTTCACTAGACAGAAGAAAAGTAAAAGACATAAAACATTGGACCATTTTTGGAAATGGGAGATTAAAATGGTTATGATGAGTTGCAGTTCAATGTCGTTTTAGTTGCGGGAAAATAATGCTGCCCAAAAGGAAAATGGCTTTTTAAGACATTCTACTCCGTTAACTGCACACTATCCTGAACACATTGAGAAAAAACTGTACCACAGAATCTGGAGTAGTCTCATAATAGGGAATCTATTGTACATACTGGCTTATGAATTTAATGTGTACAAACAGTACAAAATAAAAATAAAATGTATTATACTTTGGACAGCTTCTATATCATCTGAATTAAGAATTTGTTTCGGGTTCTCAGTTCACTGCTAATCCTGTTTGTTTCTGAAATCAGCCTCTTCTTGAGTGCATTTCTCATCTATTATGCTTTTTTGTGGTAAACTTATAGCGTACTGTTTTAATTTTCAGGTCTTGTCAGATATTCTGCGGCTTCACATGGATGGAGAGATTGTGGGAGAGAAGCGTGTAACTTGCTCCCTTAACAAGGATATGCATCCAAATGCTCTGGAAAGAATGTATTTGGTAAGGATCGGTGGAAATGAGGATGGATTCCAGGCTTACGTTTATGGAATGGATGTCTTGTCTCCGTCATCACCTGTTGCACATCACTATGTGAAGGTTCATAATTTTTAAAAATTTTACGAAATGCTTTTTTGCATGTTTGGAATTCTTGTTTGTGGTGACCCTTGCTCCCTGATGGCAGGATCCGCCGGTGCAACTAGCTATTGACCATTCTTGTGCATCTGAAATAGAAGAAGACAGTGATGGTGCTTGGAGCATTGTTGGCGGCAAGGTTAAAAGGATTTATTTTTGAGAATTTGTGCCTGTTTTTGGTTTTAGTTTTTCCAGAATGAAATGCAAATGCATGTCAAATTATTTGGGGATCTAATCGAAATTAATTTTATATAGCAATTAATCATACCGACTGATCCTTGATATAAATATTTGTGTACCAAAATTGTCAAATTTGCTTTAGTAATGTCTCCGACTTATTTATATTTTTAAATTTAAATTTATTAATGATTGATCTTTTTTTTTTAACAACTCAGCCTGGAAGTAAGAAGTTATATTGATATCTGCTCACTTTGTAGAATCATATAGTGTTACTTTGTCTAAGAAGTCTGATAATTACATGTTTCAGATTTTAAGTTGATCAGCTCTACAGTTATATTTCCAGCATTGCTTATTGCTGAAATCAAAATTCAATGAAGCTTTTTTCTTTATGAAATATTAGAATGCTGGAAGAAAATAGTGCCCCTTGTTTGAACATGACTTATTCATTCATCTTCAAAGAGATATTACACATGTCCATTTTTTTGGAGATATCTTATCGAGCATCATGCTAAATGTGGTTTTGCCAAACTGGGAAATTTTTTCCGTCACACACACTACTTTTAGTCAATGCCTTTTAAGCATGATTTAGCCCTGATGCAGTAGAACATGCTAGTGGACGAACAGATGTTATACATTTCTTTTGTTTTTTCGCTTAACTATAGATATTGTCTGCATTTAAATTTCAATTTGCATATAATCTAAACCAAGCATCACCTTTGACTCGCATTTAGGTACAGTGTTTTGGGTTTCCTTGGACATTTGTCATTCTTTTAACCCAATCTTTCGTACTGTTTCATGGAAAAACAGGCATCTTGTCGCAGGATCTTTTCTGTGGATGTTATTTTATTGGATGCTTTTGGCCATCGAGTGAACAAAGAATTGGAGGTTTTCATTTCTTTTTGTACAGTTACTAATCGAGGTTGATTTATACATATTGTGGGTTTCTACTTAAGTCCATGCTAATCTTTTCCTTAAGGTTGTTGCTTCCCTTTTTTATGCCGACAATGAGGCTCCTGTTGAGAACACAACTGATTCAGAAGCTCCCCTTCTCACGAGCTGTGATGGAATTGAATTTTCTTCTCAAGATAGACCGTGTAAATTAACCAGTGGACTTGCTTCCTTTAAGCTCAAGATATCTCAGGTATGTTTTGAATGATTGATGTACATCTTTCACTCGTATTTTTGATTATAATATACGGTAGATTGCATTAGATTTTGGTCGACAGCTTTTAATATTATCGTTTTTCTTTACATTGCTGAGGAAGAATTGATTTAAACTAATTGATAAGCTCTCTCTTTGTTGTTTATTCTTCCCTTCTCCAATGTGATTCAGTTTTAAAATTGAGGTACCGGAGCATTTCTTTAGCGTGACTGCAGCTCGTGTAACTGAACAATTACACGACTTAAAGCATCTCATATCATAGATTTATTGTTTTGTCAGGCTTCAAGAGATGACTTATACAATCTCTTTTTTCCTTCTTTTTTCTCATGAGAATAATTTTTCTAATGAAGTGCATTTGATTACTCGATCATGCATCTGTTTCTCTTTGAATAATCCATGAATTCCTTTCGTCATTCCATTGCAGCTTTCGTCTAAGTGTGATAACAGGCTATTCCGCATCAGGTTTGACATTCCAAAGATGGGTAGATATCCTTTTTTCGAGACTCTTTCCTTTCCAATTCGCTGCGTTTCACGTAGTCGCAATGCACGGACGACCTCTACACCATGGAGAAAAGCTTCCTCTGGAATTTATTTACTCAATGGATCCCAATCCCATGATCTTGATGATGGACCTCTGGAACTTCTCCCTAGTATTGTACGTGAAGCAAAACCTAGTCCATCATCTAAGCGTATCAAATTAGGACAGGACAAACCATTTACAACTTTTGAAAATAACCTCCCACTGAAGCAAGCTGGCAAGGAGAGCAATTCTCATGTTTGGATCGCTAATGAGGTATCTTTCGTGCCCTTCATCTTCTCAGTGACACGTACTAGTTCAATTTAGGGAACTTCAGGGAGAAAGTAAAGTAGTTTGTAATTGTATCCCTGCTCTACTCGGGTTGCATAAAACAGGCCCACTTGTCTTTTGTGGCGAAATAATTAAAATTTATATGGCAAGGTGAGGAGCTCTATTTAGTAAAATCACTGAGTAATGGTTTTTTTTCCTTCTTCATTAGGGTAAGTTAAACACTGATTACTAGTTGCTCCTTGCCATCTGGGGTTAGACATTTTCCTTTTTTTGGTCGGGGTGGAAGTACCATATTTTTTTATGCTTGCACTGATGCACATGAAAGCTCTTTTTATCTGAACCTGTAAAATACGATGGCCTGGTTGTACTGAGCCAAGCATTAGTAAATGCACCCATTTCTTTAGCGAGCTTCATTTACAATGTTGTGCAACACACTGAAGATTATACCTATCTCGAGCATCAGGTTGAAGTTTAGTATGAATTATGAACTTTGTAATTCCCATTTTTTAAGTGACGGTCTATGCCGTATAGCTTCCCTTCACACGTTTCTCTATGCTTCCATTGTTGGAATCAGGACAATAACACAAATGGGAGAACTATGGACTGGAGACGGGAAAACTATGACAGAGCAGACAACTGCTCAGCTGCTTCTGATAGTAGTGAAGAAACAAATTCAGATCCAAAGAGCATACCGAGCACTAGTCCAATTTCAGATTTGATTGTCTTTAAATACTGTCTTGGAGGTCCAACTGAGAGGTCTGACCTGCTCAAGGAAATTGCTATTTCAGCTAGTGAAGAAGACCTTGCAAAATTTTCCCACCAGGTTTCTCTCTTTTCTGGATGTTCCCATCACAGGTAAGCAAACATTTCTTTCTTAGCTCTTTCTTGATATTGATTTATTATGAAATAATGCTGTGAACATAGATCATCCCCTACCAGAGAGAACGACTCGTTTTTCATCCTGGGCAAGCTGTAGGGATAATGAATGATGATGTAGAGAAGTGTATATGAATACAATTAACAAAAATAGACACGAAAAACCTTTTAATTTTTCTGTTGATTTCTAAGAATACAAAACTTGTTGATTCACAAAGAATACATATAATTTGAGAAGAATTGAGAAAACTTATAGTCTATTCACTAATCAATTGTGTTATGGCCAATCCTTCGTGGGCTCATTTACATAATGAAGCAAAAGTCCTAGTGCAAGAGAGAAACCTAAAAGAAACAATTAAAATCCTAAACATATTGCAAGAAGGAAAGCCCATAACCTTAATCCTTGTGCAATAGGAAATTCTTAAAATTATCATAAAAATACTAAAATACTAAATTACCATAATAATACTAGAATATAATACTACCATTTTAATACTAATCCATTGAAGATGCATTATGTTATGTACTTCTTTTTTGTTTCAATCTTTTTTTAGTCACTTGATGAAGGTTGATATTAAGTGCTATTCTGTTCGTTCAGTGGACAAAGTTAACAGTTGGCCATTTAGAAACAAATTTAGTTTTTTAAGGGCCAAAATGTTACTGCTTTTGGAAATGAGAGAGTGAGTTGTGGGTTGGTGAAACTGCAATTTATTCATTTATGCTGATTGTAAATTCACTACTTAATTACTGCCCCACCTATATATATTACATATTCTTTGACAGATGTTTCAATTTATTTTGGTTTCATGTTCATAAAGAAGGTTTGTAATTTTTAGGCGTCAAATAATAATTGCAAAGAGATTGGTAGAGGAGGGAATGCAAGCTTGGACTTTAGTATCACAGAGCAACTATCATGTGCTTTGGGAGAACCTGGTTTTTGGTATTAATGAATGCTTCATGAAGATAACGGGCTGTTCACGACCTCTGATATATCAGGTCTCTCTCTCTCTCTCTCACACAACAACCCCCCCCCCCCCAAAAAAAAAAGGAAAAAACTCACCCACTCACACACAAATAAAAGTGCCCATGCTCAGAGTAATGTTCTATGACTCGTTATGCTAGCTTTATTATTAATTAGTATTTGGCAGGAAGTGGTCTACTTTTGAGGTTATATAGTTAACTGACTGGTGATTATGGAAGGAATTAGAAGTGGTTCGTTTTTTGATGAATTCTTAGTTTGTCTGAGTATTAAAATAAAACAATAACATTTTTGATTCCTCATCGAAGGATCTAGCAAGCCTTGATCCACATACTGTGTCAATATGCACTTTTTAGCGCGAATGTGTATCACGTGCACGAGCCATCAGGAGAAAGACACAAAAATCTTTTGAATTTTAAATATAACGAAGTTACCACAAGTAGACTGCTAGTAAAATATTTTGTAATAAAAAACTAATTCTTGGGGCAAAATACACTTATAAAACTTTTAAATTGTTTTAATAAAAAAAGCCTATTAATTTTATATTATGCCTCAGATTTGGGTTACTTTTTGTAGGATTATTGGAGAAAATATTCCATTCTCTTGCATTTGGTTGAATAAATTACAACTTTAAATAGAGCAGAGAGAGTGACTGATCAGGAAACTAACTAAATGGTCTGATCCTAGGATCAGACAATATATTCTAGAGCTATACATTCTATACATAGCAATTAAATTGCAAATAAGATCAAATCTCCCTATCAAATCAGATCTTCTAATTTAACTTTTTCACTCAAATCAAATCAAATTTATCAACACCTTTATTAATTCTATCCATGAATAACTTTTGTATATTCGAGCACATGTTGATAAATATTGTACAAGTTCTTGAAAATCTTTTGCTGATTTTTTTAGTAAATATATTACCTTGGTCTAGATGAAGAGATGTGATAATTGAAATACTTAATATTGTGACCTTGAAGGAAAGAAAATGGGATCTCAGTAGTGTTGATTACAACATTGAGATGGTCTCTATAGCACGGACATTTCAATTAGGGTAGAGTGTCCGACACGAGTCGATACCGACACTTCTCGGACACTCTGCCGTAATCATTTTTCATTTTATATCAGAAATATTATATATTGTTAATTCAAATTTATTAGCAAGAAACAAATATGTACTCATTTATAAAAGATTTTACCAAGAAAAATTAATAAGTATAAAACTAAATTTATACTATATAAATGAAGAATTTTTAAGAATTTAATCAACGTGTTGATAGTGTGTCGTGTCGGTACTTTTTTTAAAAATCGCGTGTCGGCGTATCCGACACGTATCGTGTCGGACACACATGTCCGTGTCGGTGCATCATAGGAGACGGTTATTCATTTATGAAAGATTGTCATATGTGAGGCCGGTTTTCACGTGAGGGGGGCTATGTTTAAGACAACATTTAAATAGTTACACATGTCCCTCTCTGACAACTTAATCATTTAGGTGATTGTTACATGGCATCAGACACAAAATCTAAGTTTGAGTCTCGGTGCCACCTATGTGCTCGTATGAGACCTTTGATAAAAAATTAGATTTAAATGAATAATGTGATCTCTCTAATAACTTAACCTTTTAAGTGGAATGTTAATATGGTATCAGAGCAAAAAAAAAAAAAAAAGACTTAGCCTCCATATAAAAAAATTATAAATCAATATATAAAGAGGAATAGTCGTGGATCTTCCGAAATGTGTAGATAATAATTGAGTAGTAGTTGTGAGTGTGGTTGAAATTAAACTTTGACTAAATTTATAAATTGTACCCAAACAAAAGCTTAGGTTTGAGTCTCGTCGCTACCAATTTATAAACATTTATCATGTGTTAGGCCTCAATAATTTGGCTGCACATGGGGTGTTGAAGCCAAAATCGAGATGATTGATAAATAGACATAGTAATTCAATGTTTAATGAGGTGAGTGACTAGATACATTAGAGTTCTAGCAAAGGAGTATTTGAATAATATACACTTAGAAATCTATCCAATATGAAAGCATGGAGATGGAAGTCAACGGTTCATAATTTCATATAATAAGAATAAAAGAGAATGATATAGAAAGTAATCAAAACATCAAAATGGCAAGGCTCTTGAGTTGCATTCATAGATTGACTGCGATATTTAAAGATATTAGATGTATGCAGAGTTTTACTATAATAACTGATACTCTTAAGAGATTTTTATTTTAAGAAATATTATTGATTGGTTATGATATAAGATGTTAAGTTATTGAACATTAATCCCTTATTTGAGCCCCATTATTTCAATACTCATTTTTCTCAATACTTACTTTCAACCGCACATTCTTCCAATAAAATAATTTTACACGAAAACTCATAAATTTTTCGTGCTTTTTAACCACATTCTCCAAAAGAAAAAAAATAAATAAAAAATCACTATTACAAAATCTATTTTTTCAACTAAATGGGGCTCAAAGGCTAATTATAAAATTGACAACTTAAATTGCTTTGTCATTGTTCAAAAATTATTCTCTTCAATCAGTTTATTATAATTAGCAAAACATCAACCTTGTAATTAGCACTAGTATCCATGTGCAACATGTTTATTTTATAGCTGTTTAAAATGTTCTGAATTTACAGGACTTAGAGTGTCTGAGGAGGATTGCTGGATGCCAAGATTTGGTTTCCCAAGAAAACTTTGAGAAAATGTGGTGTTGGTTATACCCAGTAGCTTTTACTTTATCAACAACTTCAGTAAATGTCATGTGGAGTTCGCTGCTACCCAAATGGATGGAAGGATTTATTACGAAGGAAGAAGCAGAGTCTGCACTTCAAGGTCCCGGAGGTCTTCAAGATCCTGGAACATTTGTATTGCGATTCCCCACTTCAAGAAGCTGGCCTCATCCAGATGCTGGTAGTCTGGTCGTGACGTATGTTGGTAGTGACTATACTATCCACCACAGGCTGCTATCCCTTGATTTCATCGACGGGTACATTTTTCTTTCTTTCTTTCTATCAAGCATGAATATGTCTTGCATCAAAATAGGTTTTTGTTAATGCTTCCTCCAGTTCCAGTGTTTAAGGTGAAAAGTTTTTCTCACTTTTAACTTTTATTTTCTGGACACTCAAAAGGCTGTAGAAAACCAGCCGCCGACCGCCTATAGAATAAAATCACACTAACTTCTAGGTAAACCAAAGAAAGCGAAAAAAGTAGTAAAATTTCATTGACATAACCTACGTACTTGCACGCAGAGAACGAAATCGGCACCTTCTCAATTCCTAAGATAATGCGCAACGACCATTGTTGACCTCTGAAAGAAATATGATATTAGTTGGATTGAAGTCAGATTGTAAAAGTGTGGGGAAAAACCTGCTAAGACCACCATTCTCCAATATATTTTGAAAGCCTCAGTTGGTTGAATACGCCTCCCTCCAAAACTAGAGTTATAATAAACTTAAACTCATGAATCAGCATACCAATGCTTCAGTCGAATCCACAGTGCTATAACTAGCAGAGCTCCACTAATAGCCCTTTAACTTAAAAACAACACTAATGCGAGTAAAAAAAATGCACTATCATCCCTGAGAAAACCATTATAAACTCAATAGCGATCTCTTCTCCAAGGTTGCATATACCCTCAATCTGATGGTGGCTGTTGTTTATATAGTTATATATTACCCCTTATTCAACCCCTTCACCTTTTGGAAGTAGGAGAGTCTTTGGTGGGGTTGTGAGTGGTTCTAGTTGTTCAGAGATTAGTTTTGGTGGTTTTGGTTTATAAGTAGGTTAGACTTTTGGTTACAATGATGGAATTTGAAGTTTTGGTACATCAGTTTAAGTTCTTTTTCTTTTTCTCTTCAGAGACGGGGGTGGCAGCAGCAGGGGTGTTCTTTGTTATGCCATTTGTATGTGCATAAAAAATTAAGGAAGAAGGGGGGAAGAGAGTGTCTTGGGATGATTTGACCTTTTTAGAATCTTTCTATTTGCTCAAGTGAATGTTGATTTGGATAATAAAAACTTCGTAAGCCAAACATCTCAACACAGAAATGAAGATGTTCATATTGCGTTAGGCAATAACATTCTCATGTACCTAATTCATAGAATGGAAGATTGCCAATATAACTACACTAGTCCCTGATTTTAACTGAATTTTTCTTCATATTTAGGTGGTTCTGCTTATCTCCTGCCTTACCCTGCTGACAGCTCTAACCTCATTTTGTCTTACTGTAGTTCTGGTGCCAAAGAAATGTCCGCAAAACCACTACAGGATATGCTGCTTGAAGAACCTGAGCTATCTCGATTGGGAAGGCAAGATATATATATATATATATAT
>CAIGRP010076688.1:0-11241 GCA_903798385.1 Fraxinus cuspidata
TACCTTTAATTATTTAAGCTTTAAGCCTTTACCTTGAATGAACAAATTAATACTCAATTTGGCTGAATTTTGGACTTCAAATAAACTGACATTGTCAAATAACTCAAGTTTTAAAGGGACTTAATTTTCAGCTTCGTCAAACGGAGGCATGCAATGTACGCCTCGGAGTTCAAACGAAGTGATCCCTTCAGGGACTGGATCCTCTTCTCTGAGACGCCCACGCTATCTTACATGGAGGATGGTTCATCCATGCAAAGGGTTATGTCCTAATGTTCAGCCTCATCAAAGAGAGGCATGTGATGTACGCCTCGAGGTTCAAACGAGGTGGTCCCTTTTGGGACGGGATCCTCTCCTCCGAGGCGCCCACGCTTCTTTTCATGGAGGATTGTTCATCCATTCAAAGGTTTCTACCTTGACATTCAGCCTCGTCAAAGGGAGGCATGTGATGTACGTCTCGGAGTTCACACGAGGTGGTCCCTTTTGGGACTGGATCCTCTCCTCCGAGGCGCCCACGCTTCCTTACATGGAGGATGTTTCATCCATACAATGGGTTCTCTCCTAACATTCAGTCTCATTAAAGGAAGGCATGAGATGTACACCTCGGGGTTCAAATGAGGTGGTCCCTTTTGGGACTGGATCCTCTCCTCTGATGCGCCCACACTTCCTTACATGGAGGATTGTTCATCCATATAAAGGCTTCTTCCTTGACGTTTCACCTCTTCAAAGGGAGGTATGTGATGTACGCCTTAGAGTTCAAACGAGATGGTCCCTTTGGGGACTAGATCCTCTCCTCCGAGGCGCCCACGTTTCCTTAAATGGAGGATGGTTCATCCATGCAAAGGCTTTTCTCTTGATGTTCAGCATAGTCAAAGGGAGGCATGTGATGTATGCCTCGGAGTTCAAATGAGGTGGTCCTTTTATGGACTGGATCCTCTCCTCCGAGGTACCCACGCTCCCTCACATGGACGATGGTTCCATGCAAAGGCTTCTCCCTTAACGTTCAGCCTCATCAAAGAGAGGCTTGTGATGTGTGTCTCGGAATTCAGACGAGGTAGTCCATTTAGGGACTGGATCCTCTCCTCCGATGGGCCCACGCTTGACAACTTTTCTTGAAACCAAGATTTTATTTATTTGCAAAGGCTGGGGAAAACTTCCAATAATGAGTTACATTCATTAGTAATACATTCATAAATGCTGGACATTCCATGGATGAGGTTGAACATTTCTGTCCATGTCTTTGATCCAGTAGGTACCAGGTCTGATCTCTCTTTCAATGTGGTAGGGCCCTTCCCAGTTTGGTCCTAATATGCCTACTCCAGGCTCCTTGGAAGACAAGAACACTCTCCGATGCACCAAGTCATTTACCCGAAAGGACCTTTTCTTCACCTTGGCATTATAGTACCGAGTCATCTTCCTCTGATATTCTACCAACCTCAACTGGGAGTCATCCTTTTTTTCTTCAAGGAAATTGAGCTCACACTTGAGGAGCTCATCATTTGATATCTCGCTGAAGTATATCCTTCAGGGGGAAAGTAGTCCCACCTCTGTCGGGCTCACAGCCTCGGCACCGTAGGTCATTGAGAAATGAGTCTTACCAGTTGGGGTCCTACTTGTTGTTTGGATGGCCCACAGTACTTGTGGCAACTCATCCACCCAAGCTCCCTTGGCCGTGTCAAGTTTCTTCTTCAAAGCGTGTTTTATAGTTTTATTCAAAGCATCGACTAGCCCATTAGCCTAGGGTGATGAGGAGTAGAGAAGTGTTCTTAATTCTCATCTCTTCACAAAGGTCTCTTACCTTTTTGTTGTCAAATTGCTTTCCATTATCTGAAACGATCGAGTGGGAAATTCCAAACCGGCATATGATGTTCTTCCACAGAATTTTGGAGGTATTAGCCTCCGTAATCTTTGCTAGAGGTTCGGCTTCTATCCACTTTGTGAAGTAATCAACTGCAATACTGGCAAAATTAGTGCTTCATCTGCCCTTGGGTAAGGGCCAATGAGGTCCACGCCCTACTTGCTGAAAGGCCAAGGGCTGGACACTGCTACCAACTCCTGAGAGGGTTGTCTTTGGATATTGGAGATACGCTGGCATTTATCGCATTTTCCAACAAATTGAATAGCATCCTTTTTCAGGGTGGGCTAATAGTACCCTTCCCTTAGTGTTTTTCTTGCTAAAGCGAGCCCTCCTGAATGGTTGCCACAAATACCTTCATCGATCTCGCGGAGAACATAGGTGGCTTCCTCCCCTCCTACACACCGAAGGAGAGGTGAAGAGAATCCGCGCTTATAGAGATTATCATCCACTAGCACAAAATGTGCGGACTTCCTCTTTAGCTTGTAGGCCTCTTCTTTATTGTCCGACAATATCTAATATTTAAGATAGGCCATAAAGTGTTGCATCCAGGCTGGGGTTTCTTCCACCCACAACACCTCTTTTGTAGAGGTGGATGGCCTCAAGAGGTGCTTGATCGGAACCATCGTCAGCAACTCCGAATCCTTGCTACTAACCAGTTTAGACAAAGCATCGGCGTAGGCATTTTCGATGCATTGGATCTGGATCAATTCAAAATTTTCAAAGAAAGTGAGCATGCTCATTACCAGCTTAAGGTAGCCAGACACGGCTTTATCTCTGGCTACGAAGTTACCATTGACCTATCCTACAATGAGTTGGGAGTCACTGTTGATAAGTAACCTCTTTACTTGCATTTCCTTGGCTAGACTTAAGCTGGCAAAAAGTGCCTCATACTCAGCCACATTGTTGGTGGCCTTAAATCCAAACCGTATGATACAGTTCAAATTATGACCTTCGGGACTCACTAGTACCACACCCGTACCTGAGCCTCCTTCGCCGGCTGAGCCGTCCATAAATAGGTTCCACGTGGGGGGCTCGGCAGGATCCATCATTTCGTCCTTTTTAGGGACATTGGCGGATTCTGCCACAAAGTCTGCTAGAGCCTGGCCTTTGATGGCAGTTCTTGCTTTGAAGAGGATCTCAAACTCAGTCAATTATACGCCCCCATTTCAATAGTCTCCCTGAGGCATCAGGTTTTTGCAATACTTGCCTGAGCGGGAAATTGGTTAACACATGTATCGTATGGGCTTGGAAATAGGGCCTCAACTTTCTTAATGAGGTGATCAATGCCAAGGTTAACTTCTCCATATCCGGGTATCAAGTTTTAGGTGCTAACAGTGCCTTGCTAATATAATAAATCAATAGTTGGGTTGAGCCTTCTTCCCTAACGAGCACTACACTTATGGCCTCATTGGAGACAGCCAAGTAAAGCTGTAGTGCTTCTCCCAGCTTGGGTTTCGAGAGGATGAGGGCTTGCCCTAGGTTCTTTTTCAGCTCCTGGAAGGCATCTTCACACTGCTCTATCCATTAAAATTTATTTCTTCCTTTCAAAATCTTAAAGAAGGGGAGGCATTTATCGGTTGCCTTCTAGATCAAACGGCTCAAAGCGGCCACCTGACCAGTTAAGCTTTTCACTTTCTTCGGTTTCTGAGAAGACTTCATCTCAATCAGTGCCTGTATTTTACAGAATTTGCCTCTATACCCTTTTAGTTGACCATGTACCCCAAGAACTTGCCTGATGCAATCCCAAACGCACACTTGAGGGGGTTCAACTCATGCGGTACTTTCGTAAGACTTGAAAGGCTCCATTGAAATGGGTTATATGGTCGCTAGCCTTCAAACTTTTGACAAGTATGTCATCTACATAGACCTCCATCGTGTTGCCGAGTAAGTCGGCAAACATTTTATTCACAATTTTATTCACAAGTCTTTGGTAGGTGGCTCCAGCATTCTTTAACCTAAAATGCATCATTCGGTAGCAGTAGAGTCACATGTCAGTGATGAAAGAGGTGTGCTCCTCATCACCTGGATACATGGGATCTGGTTGTAACCGGTGTAGGCATCCATGAAGCTCAGAAACTCGTGTCCAGAGGTGGAATCTACTAGTTGATCTATCGTAGGGAGTGGGAAGCTGTCTTTAGGACAAGCCTTGTTAAGGTCAGAAAAGATGATGCATACCCCCACTTCCCATTATGCTTTTTCACTTAGACCAGGTTGGAGACCCACTTCGGATAGAGGGCCTCCCTAATGAAGTCATTCTTAATTAAATTTTGTACATCTTCCTTCAAGGCCTCATATCGTTTCGGATTCAAAGCCCTTCTTTTCTGTCTATGCGGGGCAACTTTAGGATCAATTTTCAAGTGGTGGCAACTGACCCCGATGTCAATACCTACCATATCCTCATGCCTCCAAGCAGAGACATCCTGATTCTCACACAAAAAATTCTTCAATTTTTTCTTGAATTCCGGAGCCAGACCCTGCCCACCTGTAACAGCCTGGTAGGTTCCAACGAGTCTACTGGAAAACTTTTAGCTCCTCCATTAGGGCCGTTTGAGACTCGATTTAGATAATACGGGGATCAATTTCATCTAGTGTGGGTGTCTTTTTGGGAGCGTCCATGTCGACATCACCAGTTATCTTGTTAATATCCCTAGGTTCATCATTTCTGATGGAGTTTAAGTAACATTCCCAGACTCCTCTTTGGTCACCTTTCATAGTTGCCACCCCCTCTTTAGTTGGAAATTTCATGCATAGGTGGTGGATATAAGTGACAGCTTCAAGTTCTTTTAACGTAGGCCTCCCTAATAGCCCGTAATAGGCGGACCTGCTATCAAATATCAAGAATTCCATGAAGTTCAATGTTGATAAAAGTGGTTCCCCCATCTCCACAGCAAGCATGATCTTACCCCTCGGGATTATGCTATCACCTATGAAGCCATACAGGGGAGTGCATATAGGGGTTAACTCGTGATCCAAAATCATCTTGTCAAACACTGTCCCGAATAAAATGTTGACGGAGCTTCCATTGTCCACCAGCATTCGTTTTAGTCCATTTCGAGCCACCACGGCCCTCACGACAAGGGCGTCGCAATGGGGGCAGTGGACACCCTCGAAATCTTTATGTATGAACACAATAGGGAGTGTTTGACAGCTTTGAGATTTGTTATTCACTATATAACTGGTCTGTTGGGGACCTTTAGTCTCTCGGCATAGTTTCTCCGGGAATTCCTTGTTTCTCCACCGACATAAGGGCCTCCAAAGATCGTGTCAATCTCATGTATGAGAGCATTATCTATTCGAGTTTGACATTATCTTCGTTGTTCGCCTCTTGATCTTTACTCTTCATGTTCTCTCTATCGTCTGGGAGAGACATCCCGGTGGCGGAGAATGGCCTCATCGCGCCTAAGCGAGGGCTTATTTCTCTATCATGAAACATCACATTGATCATTTCGAGGACTTGCCTGATGTCTCTGCAGTTTACCGTGTCATGGCTATAAGAATGATGATATGTATAGTATTCAAGGGGGTTTGGCCTGCCTCTAGGTCCCGAACCTCACCCCCGGCCTCGTCCCCATCGAGGAGCCTGCTGTGCAGGTTCAGTTCATCGAGTATTGCCTTTGGGCAGGACTTTTTCATAAGCCAGTGTAGGCATCGCGTTCAAGGTGATCGTGGCAAGCGCCTGCCCCGAGTTGGGAGCGATTTGACGGCTAGTCTAGTTCCATTGATAATCCATCAAATGAGAGGTAGGTCATCTCCCACGCTGCCTCTACTGAGGCTAGAGGCCTTGACTAGCCCTATTTCTGTAGTCAATCAACTCTTCGTTGATAATTTCTCATCTCATCATTTCTAGCAACGCATCATAGGTAGTTAAGTCCTAATTCTGGACATCTCTCCAAAATAAGGTGTTCATGTTTAGGCCTCATCTTAGCGTCGATAAAGCTTCACGGTCAGTGACTTGAACACAATATGTCATTTCGTTCGTGAAACGGGATAGGAAGCTCTTTAGAGTCTCGTCGAGCTGCTGCCTCATGTCCTGAAGGCGTTGGATGGGGGCCTCTCTTTCCTTGCTTACTGCGAATCACTTTAAAAATGTGGTTTTAAACTCTGGCCAACTTCTGATGCTCCTAGGCAGTAGCCTGCTATACCAAATTTCAGCTGCTCCACTAAGAATCAAATGGAAAGCTCTACATTTCACAGCTGGGGTGGCGTCTCTCAAGCTTATGTGGATTTTATAGCTATTCTAATGCTTAGATATGTCACCTCTCCCATCATATTTTAGTATCTTGGGTATTAGATAGTGGCTCGGTACCTAAGCATTCCTCAACTTTTACGAAAATGGCAGGTTGTCATCATCATCATCCAAGTCACAAGATCTCTGGGGGCCATCTGAATTATAATTTGCATCACCCTCATACCTTGGTGGTGGTGCAGAAGGTCCCGCCTGGTTTCCTGCCTCTTTATCCCTCCTTCGACGTTCATGCCGAGGCGGCACAACCTGGAGGGCATATTCTTGCCTCTCCTCCAGTTGCCAGTCTCAGGAAATGGGGGCTGGGGCCTATTTCGTGGCGCTGGCATTTCATGTCACTACCCATGCCTCAATTCTACTGGGCTTAGCCGGTCAAACACGCTGGTGGACCTCTGAGGCCTATGTCCTGGTTCATATTCTGGATAAAAGTTATCCTCCATGTTAAATGGGGCCTCGGTGTGTCGGCTAAAAATGTAGTTTGAAGTGACATTGACTCTTACTTCCCTTTCAATGGGGCTAGCTCCCCTAGCATGCCTGAGAGGATGAGCTCTTTGGCTTTGCACTTCTTCTCCCTGCTGATATTACTCCTGAGGGACAAATGGAGGAATGGGACGTCCTCCATGGCCTTGCACTTGCATCAATAATTCCAGCATGGCTAAATTTTGGTTGGTAATACTCCTCATGTTGGCTACCATAGTTGCCATTTCTCTTGTAAGCTAAGTCGAGAGTCTTCTCCCGCCTCGTCTATGTTGGCGGTGAGGTCAACGCTGACCCTACGGCTGTGGCTGGGACTTCATCCTTTTGCTCACATGCCTGGGAGGGACATCACCTTCTGAACTCATCTCTTTTCAAGCCTAAGACTTCAAATATTTTCAATTCTGGGGGCTTCCTCTTGTTCCTTTTTAAGAACAAATCATTTTTCAAGGGGGATGCCCCAAACTATTTCCTGAGTAAGTTTTTTTCACAGGGTTGGTCGTGGTTATAGTGTGGCTTTCCACAGACGGCGTCAATCTGTTGACCTCAAAAAATACTGTCAACAGATGTCGGGCCCACTTGTACATATGCAAGCTGAATCCAACACGTAAAGCAGATCAACGGTTGAGATTACTNAGGGGGATGCCCCAAACTATTTCCTGAGTAAGTTTTTTTCACAGGGTTGGTCGTGGTTATAGTGTGGCTTTCCACAGACGGCGTCAATCTGTTGACCTCAAAAAATACTGTCAACAGATGTCGGGCCCACTTGTACATATGCAAGCTGAATCCAACACGTAAAGCAGATCAACGGTTGAGATTACTCCGAGATTGGACGTGGGAAAAGTTCAATGACATGAGATGTTTCCGTTCGGGTTCCGATGAGATTTTCGAGACACAATTGTAAAATAATAACCAATCGTTAAGAACTAACTTTGAAATTGTTATGAACCAATGAGAGAATAAAATAGATTACTTCAAGTGTTCAAAGTAGCATTAGTCCTCAATTGTTATAAGGTGGGGACAAATGGAATGGTGACCCTTAGATCAAATTACACGTGGCATCATCTCCTCGACCAAAACATCAAGTCCTAGCTATCAAGTTGACCTTCCTAACATTTAATGCTCTTATAGTCTATTAACAAGACAAGACACAAATACACTTTTTACAGAAGTCACATCAATCATTCAAATAAGATTTCTATAATAAAACCAGGATCTTTGCACGTGAGCCGTCACCAGCTGGTGTGGAGCCTCGGATCAATTGGGCCTCGGATTAAGGCCTCCTCAGCATGACCGTCTCGGAATAATAATGGGTCTCGAAAGGTATCATTTCGAGCTCGTCTTCTATGGCGGGCAGTTCGGCAGGAGTGCGTCCACAATTTCTCTAGGACGACCACGTGCCAGATGCCAGTAACGAGTCATAATAGCCATTAATGAACATTCAGCCAAAACCGAGCTTGACATTAAGTAATCAAAAGCCTTAGTTCCAAAAATTGCAGCCACCATAGCCTTATCCTCATCATTCCACAAAATTCCCCCATCTCTCAACTCCAAAGGCGAGCCAAAGAGATAGGCAACCTTAAATACACAGTTACATGACAACAAGACAACAAAACCCAATCTTTTATTACAACAAGTTTGAATCACAAATCAATCCAACAAAAACACATGTTCCCTCTTGAAAAAAAATGATCTTTTTCGCAAATACCCAATTAGTAAACCTCTAGTTTTCTGGACAGTTTTGCTATTTGTTTTATGCTTCGTTTCAGTCATATCTTTGGATGGTTTTTGGTCAATTTTTCAAGCCAAATCCACCATCTTGAAGCTCAAATACCAATTGTCGCGGAAGCTTGCTCCAAGAGTCGTCAAAATGATTATTTTCTGACTCAATTTCACGTTACCTTTCCATACCAAACAACCAAACCAAACGGATCAAACCCACAACCAATGTATTTACCTCGATTACTTCTCAATCTCACCCACAAAGGAAAAGATAACGGTAATGATTTGTAGCCACAAAGGCAAAAAAAGAAAAAAAAACAATTAAAAGATGGCAAAAGGGAGGAGCAATAACACAAAGTTAACAACCGATTTTCTAACACAAAGGCAGTCGATTTTTCCTCTCTACTAAGGCCAAACATTTTTCTCCTTTCAAACACACAAATCACACACTTTACAGCTACTGTAAAGACACCATATATATATATATATATATATGCTAGGTTAGGCTTTAGTTGGACCAATAAAATGCTTAAATGAGCCAAGATTCAAAGATATCAAATATTCATAAATTATGTGCTCTCTTTTACTTCCTCATTTGAATTTTGAAGAAAATTGCTTCAATTTTTGTTATGATTTATGAGCAATATGAGCCTATTGATGATGATGCAAAGAGATGAATGATATGCTCATGTGAGATTCACCTACTGTGATATGATATGTTTCACTTTGATTCAAGAAATTGTTATGCATGTGAACTAAGATATTTATAACACACCAAGATCCCTAAATATATTTGTACACCATAGAGCCAAAAGTGTTTCCACATTTTTATCAATAAGGCCAAGGGCCAAAATTGTCCTTAAGGCGAGTCTCAAATAAAGGAGCAAAAAGTGCCTCACCAGATTAGCCAAAGTAGCTCAAAGTGTATCCTTGAGGTACGGCGCCCTTAGTGCTTTTATTTAGAGCCATGTTTTTAATTAAGCGTGCAATGTATATTATTTATGTGAAGGGTCTTAATCAAGATAAAAGAAGGTCATGCATGTAAATTTAATATCATTATATTCCATCTTGTCAAGTATTTCTTGCTACAATACTTCACTCATTGAACGTCAATATTCATAATCGTTGTAGGAAACGGAGTGGCTTCTCCAAATTGTGGAATCAAGGTTAAGCAGTCTTCAAAATGATCAAGAAATGGATGACGGAAAGAAATGTTTGGTCTTGCTATTCTTTAAGTTTAAGAAGGCGTGAATTTGTTGAAAGATGTGATAGAATACATTCAAACGAACTTTATATTTCTTTGAGTGATAATATCGGCACAAACTTTTATACTGTGTTAAAATCTTCTACCTCCTCCTTTTCACTCTATTGTTCTTGAATGATATTACCGGCACAAACTTTTGCTACTTAAACAAAAAATGACTAGCATGATTGAGATGATCAACAAGAATTAAATAACTAAAAATTTATTTTATATATTTTTTTTGCCAAACATCAGTTAATTTCCACATAAAAATTGGTGGGGAATCATTTATGAGTAATGCTATTTATCATCATAATGATGTAATATCAATGATGTGATAGCTCATTATCCATCACATTTCCCTGTCTCTCTCTCACCTTCCCCCCTTTTTCATAAAAATTGAACGGTATAGTCCTATTATTTCACGTAGACTATCATATCATCGGTATTTTATCATCATAATGATAAATAGCATTTTCGATCATCTATTTGTGAAAACAGTTGAGGGTGCAGTGAAGACAATCATAATAAAGATTTTTCTTCATTGATGCAGAGAAATTATCAAGTGCACATACATCAATATTTCTGCATTTATTAGAATTTAAGGTTCTTCGGAGCTGTACCACCAAATGGAATTAATGATCTATCAATAGGAAAATAGTTACTATAATGTCCACAACGATAAGGCATGGTCACATTCATTTCTTCACGGTCCATTATCATCAATGAAGTAAAACCTTCATTGTGATCCGTGTCACAAAGGGTAGAGATATATTTATTAAGGGTGGACGTGGTTTGATTTATAAGTTTTTTATGACTATTTTCAAATCAAACTTTTCAAAAAGAGATATCAACTTTTAAATAAGTAAATACACAATTATATAAATTTTAATTATCAATACAGCGCCTAAATTAAAATTTTCTAAACACGAAGTTACAGACTACTAATATATTGGTACATATACAAGTTTAATGTAATAAAATCTACATTCGACCATTGAAAAAAGCTTCCGAATTCTGTTCTAAAATAGATGGGGAAAATATTATCGTAAAATATTATTTATTCCTAAAGAGTCAATGAAGCTGACTAAGGGCCATTTTAGCATACAGTTGTGAATAGAGCTTTTAGCAATAGAGCTATTTCATAAAGTGCTATTATAAAAAACTAATAATTATTTAGTTATCAACAAAAAAAATACCTGGAGATTAAATAAAATGTTTGATAGTGCAACTAGAAAGATTAGATATATTTGTTATTTTACTAATGAATAATAATTAATGTATATCTCAGCTTTCCATAAAAGCTAAAATTAGAGAGCTTTTTCAAAAAAAACTCCAAAGGGGAGCTTCTCTAACAACTCTATCGCTACATTTACACTTTGGTGTATACTTCGGTTTAAACTTTGTCACGTGACATTGTCCAATTGTTCAATTTTAAACAATTTTTTCATCCAATGCATTGTTGACAACAATACAAGTGACAACCAAAGTGTATAAATTCAGTGTACAAAAGGCAAAATCTTTTTTTTTTCTCCTTTTGCCAATAAGAACTTATTTGGACCTGGCCAAACATCTGTATTTCTATACACAAGTGTTTTTGACCTTCTAAAAATGCTTTTGAGCTCCCAAAAAGCCCTCTCAAATAGGGATGGCAACGGAACGGGGCGGGGCGGGGAGGGATACCTCCCCCCCCCCCCCCCCCCC
>CAIGRP010076689.1:0-43405 GCA_903798385.1 Fraxinus cuspidata
GAATCATGAATTAGCATTGATATGATATTGTTGTTGGGAGTTATATATATATATATGTTTACAAGTTGGATAGTTCAAATTACAGAAGAGATAATGTCGAAATTTTATTAAAAATAATTTATAAAAGTTGCATATTGGAGTAGTCTTGATAGTGGGGTCCAACTTTTAGTTGGTATATATTATCGATGCACGTCACATTCCGGGTCCACTTGCGTTATTAGGAGATGGGTTTTTGCCCCTTCATGGAAAGCCCATATCTCATAGTAAAAAACTTGGAATGATGAAATATTTTTTTATATGAAAGTAGACTCATTAATATTTCCGACGATGTAAGGCTTGACAGCTAGAACTTTACGAGGAAAAGCAATTTATTCATTAAGTTCATAAAAAAATCGATTATGCAGAAATGAAAATCAAGTGTCAATATCATAAATTAATTAGTCCGTAAAAATTGCAAATGAAAAATAGAGAACACATTTATCGCTTGCATTAAAAGGCTTGATTCGACGCGCAAACCAAACTAATACATGTAGAAGAAAACAATAAAGAAGAAGAATCTTCCCTTCATTATACTTTTCGCAAATCAAATGATCTCTCTCTCTCTCTCTCTCTCTCTCTCTCTCTCTGAGTCCTACAAAATGACCCATTTATAGGCGGAAAAGTAATATTTACGACCCCTTTTAGGATTGTTTTTGAGATGTAAGGCAAACTCACGTAATACATTTAGGTTACCCAAAGGGTATAAGGGAAGGGAAGAAGTTCTCTCTATAGCTTTTATTTACTATGTGTTAACGAAGTGTGCGCAAAAGAGATAATGCCTATGTATCCCTGGCCTCATCAGCTCCATCGAGAAGGACAGAAGAGAAAGCCCTCGACTTTATTGGCATGCCAAAGGTGCCAATGATTCTGTGAGCCGGTCTGGATTTACGCCACCTCGGGAAGCCTGTTGAAAAAATAAGCGCAAATATCATGAGAAACTACTGATTTTCAAAAGGTTGTTTCTTAAGCAATAATGAGGCACCTAATAGTATATAGTAGCCAATGTTTTGAAATTCAGTCGGGACATCAACCAACCAACAAAAGGTAAAGGTTCAAGAGTCAAAAGTTTCAACGGTAATCAAACTCATAGTTAACAGCTAAAAATATATACTATGAAATTTATAATAACAATATATGATTATTTCAACATCGCCGATTCAACGTAATTATAAATCCATAATTGTTAATCTAAAATTATTATTATTAAGTTGTTTATCCACCTAAAAAATAACACCAATTCATCTACACTGAAATACTATTTTAAGATGTAGATTTCATAACCAAGTGATACGGTTATACATTAAAAAGATTATGTTTATTGGCATAGGTACACAATGATGTTGGGATGAGAGAGGTAAAAGCTTATAAAAGGACTTCTGATGTTGGGTCAACTGATGATCTGTTAAGCAATCTTATATGTAGCTCGCTTGTCTATAATTCATTAGATTTTTTTTTTTTTTTGGTTTTTAATTGATAATTTGACAGGCAAACTAGTAAAACCATGGCATATTTATCGGTTTATGGCTTAACCAGCCAGGCCACCGATATTTTACCAATTTTTTAGTAGACGGATTATACTATCTCATTGGATTGAAAATCCGATTCCCAATTTTTCCAGTTGAACCGACCAATTTTAATAACATTGATACTCGTATAATATATTATACATTAGTCTCTTTTTGATTTAGCTAAAGAAGTAGATTAAAATATAAGTTTAATTTCAACTCCTCATTCCACAAGTGCTACAACTTCTCAACCATACATTCCATGAAATTTTATCAAAATCTACTAAAAACCTAATTTCTATTAAACAAAACCAAACAGGGGCAATAAATTATACACAGTCTCAAGTGATCAACCATAAAAATTATTCACGTTATGTCGTAAAGATTAAAGAAGATTTTAGAATAAATTACAATGACTTCTTCTTGAGACACCTCCTTCATTTTCAAAAAAGTTTAAAAAACCTCTCAAAGCATCGCACCATACTGACAGTATATAACTAATGGCACCTGCATCTCAGGTGCATAAAGGTCAGAAGGGAATCCTGAAAAACTTGCAGCAGAAACTGGTTCAAAATCTTGTGAAGCAGATGAAGAACTCATTCCATACTGATTCCCATTGGCTATTTCACTGAGTTTTGGCAGCCCATTATTTGCTGATGCATCGCCATTAGTTCCCATTAATGGCGGCAGGTTGAAAAATTCTGGAGCTGCAGCGCCGCCAGTGATGTACATGGAAGTATCTTCCAGTTTAATAAATTGTTGCTGATGATGATCAATCAGTTGAGGCTGCAGGTATTCTGATGAGGTCCATACCGGCAGCGGCAGATCATATGCATATGAATCCAGTGAAGACATGGGAAAAGAAGGGTGTAAGCTGGTACTAAAATTCACCTGATCAAACCCTTGCGGCAGTGGATTATTTGGGGCTGCTGCTGGGATGTAGACCTGATCCATTTGGGCAGTTGGGATCAGATTAGAGTTTGAATTCACTGAGCACAAACCGTGAAAATTGATCCTGGAATTTGTCATATTTGAAATTGTGGCCAGATCAGAAACTGGAGCCATATTTGAAAGATTCCTTGCCATGAGTTTCTTCTTGATGTTTGAATTCCAAAAGTTTTTTACTTCATTGTCTGTTCTTCCCGGAAGATGCTTGGCTATTTGAGCCCACCTACAAAATCAAAAAATCTCAATTTGCATTGAACTGTAGCTAATATATATATATTTTTTCTTTTCTTGCGATTATGAGACTAACTTATTCCCTAGAATATTGTGTAGTTCAATAATGAGAGCAGCTTCTTGTGGAGAAAAACTCCCTCTTTTCAGATCGGGCCTCAAGTAATTTATCCATCTCAGCCTGCAACTCTTGCCGCATCTCTGCAACCCTGCACCAGAATAAGAACAAAACCGATGAAAATATGTATAAACATGTCAGCAAGCCAAGGTCTACGTCAAGTGATAAAAGCGAAACCTTCCATGGTCAATGGGACTAGGTTCCAGCCTCCTCTTGGAGAGGGGTGAGATCCTTCTATCGCCATTTTAAAAAAAATGTCGGCCAAGCTAGGGAGCAACCCCTGTTTTTGCACTCAACACACATCTCTATTGTGTGTGTGGAAAATATCGTTCTAAAAATAATACCTGCAAGTCTAGGAACTACACTCCAACAGCCATGGCCATGGGTAGAAATGTGCCTTACGAGTTTCTCATCTTCCTCAGGTGACCATAGCCCTCTCTTCACTTTTTGTTTGTTGCAACAATTATGGTGGCCATGGCCCATTTTCTCTCTCTCTCTCTCTCTGAAACAAGATGTACTGCAGAACTGGCAGAAAATCAAATCTGCTATTCTGTATATATACAGCGAAAGAAGAACAGATCAAGAATGGCCTAAAGCAGGAATTGAAAAGAGTGAATTAATGGAATGGCTGACTTCAACTGAGAGTACACTGCAGATTATGAATTTAATGTTCAGCGCTGTACAACAATGGTTATGAGGGCAATGTATGTAGGATTCATGGTAGAACGTTCAGTAATCCTTTGGGTGGAGAGAGATGTCTTATAATGGATCCTTCTTCATGGCCAGTTTCCACGAGTCAGCCATGCAAAGGACCCACATTTTGACAGGTCTCCAAACTCCGTTAGAATCATTACATACACTTTTCTGTATGTACAATTTTGTATCTTTTTCGGCCAAAAAAGAATAAATTTTAACCTGTCCTGCCTCCGTTGTGATTGTATACAGCAGAAGCGTAAATACTCAATATACGTGTTGTTTTTGTTTAATAACTGTGTTACTCGTGCTAATCCAACTGTAATACATTTAACACATTTTGTCATTGTTCTTCCTTTCCATTTACGAATCTTTAATGGGAAAAATGTAAGAAAAGAGATCAACTATTATTTGTTTAAATTAATCTAAAATGATTATTTCTGATAAATATAAAATTGTTTTGGTATTTGTTAATATGTAATTTTGTAATGTGTTTTTAGTAGAAAATTCAAAGAAAAGTGTAATATAAGAAGTGGTCACTAACTCGCGTAATTTTTTCGTCTTCGATTGGATTATTCATATATATATCCATGCAACATTCTCCAACGATAAGTATATTCAAAATACAATAATTAACGGTGATTTATTCACCTTGTTCTCCGGCAGTCATAAAGTATATTGTGTCAATGACAAAATGATAATGTGCAACATATTCTTGATTGTTAGGGATATTTGCAATACAATAAGTTGGTACATGATAGTCTCTACAATGTGTTACACATGGCCAAACGATGATTTGTACAATGTGTTCTCCCTTGGTTGGAGAATTCCAATATGCAACTTGTATGTCCATATTCTATTATTTATTGATAAGTCTGTTTACAAAGTTGGGAGATTTTAATTCGTGCTACACGTTCTCTTGAATGGGCAACCTCGATTCTCTGTAGAGCTCGTGTGCCTAACCAAATAAGCCACGTGTGCGAGCTACTGATTGTCATTAATTTTAAATAGGTATTTATAATTATTTGCCCAATAAACTAACTTTAAATATATAGCCATTTAATATTTAGACACTTAATTTTACATAATTAATTTCTCGTGTGCTCATGATGTAATAACTAAAAATAATAAAGTTTACACGTACAAAATAACTAAGGGAAATTTAACTTTTCACCGTTAGTTTTGGAGAAGATATCTTTCACTAAAACGTTGATACCTCAAAATCGTAATGATGTAACAAAATTTTAGTAGTGAAATAGCCCAACTAGGACAAAACATCTAAATTCTAAGAATAGTATATTTTGTTGCCTAGTGCGGTTTATCTCTAAAAAAAAAAAAAAGAATAGTTTATTTTGTTGATTGATAACATGCTTCGACACATGAACCAGGTGGTCCATATACATGTACGATCTCCTCAGAAATTCTTTGCAAAGTCAAAAAGTAGGATTTACTGGAGGAATTTCATCCTCATGAACACAAACCATATTATCATGCTTGTTAATTCAGTCCCTGTTTGATAGAGATTAAAATTAAATTTTAGTTTATTTTGATAAAAATTGATGAAATATATGATAGAAAAATTGTGTGTCCAATAAAATGTGTAGTTAAAATTAATTGTTAACTTTGGACTTGATAGTTTAATTGGATTTTAATCCAAATCAAATAAGGGCTCAATGTGTTTTCACACAATCGAGCTTATATTAATGTAGGGAACTTAACAAAATGTCGAACAAAAAAATTGAATATTATATTGTGCAGTAGTACTTACCATAGCGAATATGCCCCGGATTTTCTTGCTAAGTCTCTGTGACTTCATACAAATATGATAAATAGCACAAAATGTTCCTACTTTTAACGTCCATACCTTTCATTATTTGGCATTTTCACCCCTACCTTCCACATTTCATTGTGCAAAATGTCATTTTCAACCATTTTTCCAATAAATGATGATTTTACCCTTCTATTCAAATGAAACAAAAAGAAAATAAATAATAAACAATTAATTGCAATCATAGTTCTAAATTTTTCAAAATATTACAGATAAGTTCTAAATTCTCAACCACCACCACTTTCACAACCCCACCAAACCGCTACCTATAAATCCATATAGCACCACCTTGAGGCCACCACGCCCGTCGGACTCCACCACCACTAGACTCGCTTCACTCTTCCCAACATCCCCTCCCACAGTATTAATCTGTCGAAAATAGCCACATTTGCAGCCTAAAATACCAAAATGCCGTATACAACCATTCACGGCAATCCCACTTACGACGCCACTCACGGTCGCACACCACCATCGACGGTTACCCATCATCTCGACGAACCTATGCATGACCTCACATCAATCAAACATGCCTCAAATCATTCTACTGTAATCTAGACATTCGACAGTGACGACGTCCATTTTGCCAAACTCTTCTCCTTCACTTCATACATTCCACAACACTAAATCCTCAAATTGGCATCAATCGAACCATCAAAAAACATAAACGACAATGGGTATGAATCTAATTAAACCAATTATCCCCACAACCGTTTCAATTTTTTGGTCCAAAAACTCTTCACGGGCACGATGCACGGAGAGAGCTGTTTGACCAAAATTAGTGGATTCTAAGTGCTCCAATCTTCAAATTCGTGTAGGGGAAGACGGTGGGGAGTGAAGCGAGGTTGGTGGTGGTAGAGTCCGGTGGTGGTGTTATGTGGATCTATAGGTGGCAGCTTGATAGATTATGAAAGTAGTGGTGGTGGAAAATTTATGATTTCTTTGTAATTTTTTAAAATTTTAAGGACTATAGTTACAGTTGATTACTCATCTTTTTCTTTTATTTGAATAGGAGGGTAAAATCGTCATTTATTGAAAAAAATAGATAAAAATGACATTTTGTGCAATGAAAGGTGGAAGGTAGGAGTGAAAATGCCAAAAAATAAAAGGTATGGACGTTTTGTACAATAACATTGAAATGTAAGGACGTTTTGTGCTATTTACCCTTTTTTTAACCAAGTTTAATGTAGCAAAATGTTTCCATCTTGGAAAAAGTGGCATGCATTTTTCTCGGACAACAGAATAGAAATGTCTTGAGAGTACACTATCACAAGTTGTGCCATAGATATACAGAAATAATATACATTACTTTGCAGGTGCTCTAAAGAGAGAATCAAATTAACAATCATGCTATAGTCACTCTAGTTTAGAAAGATGTTGACATAATATCACGTGTCAATATATAATTCCAATATTTTAAACATTGTTATCATTTCCATCCACCTAAGAATCTGCCAATACCTACGTCACAATTCATTTGACAACGTGGTTTCATTCATTAGAAAACTTGAACCCATTAAAAAATCATGCACTAACAATTTTTTTAATTAAAAAAAATCTAGTTTACCCAATGCACCCTACCGTACTTTGCACTATTTTACCAATCATTTATCTCATCTCTCTTCAACGTCAAATCTGTAGGTTAAAAAAAATTTTGGCCACCGTCAACTTTGGCAACGGCCATCTTCGACCATCTCCAAGATCAGATTTGTATCTATATAGCGATGGATTGCTGCTATCGAGTATTGTGGAAACTGAGCAAAATCAAGGTGAAAATCAATTTTTTAGATCGATACTCCCAAGGTAAAATGCATCTATCAAGCTGGACTTCACTCGCCTCCTTGTCACAGCTGAGATAGATGAAATTAGTAGTGGTGGAGGTCTCATTCGTGTTAATGTTGTTGTCGACAGTAGTGCGTGGTGGTGCGAGGTGGGAGTGAGAAGTGATTGTAATCCATTAGAGTGTGTTCGATTGGTTTGAAAAATATCTCCTAAAAAATGTTTTCCTTATTTTGAGGAAAACAAAGATCTACTCTCACAAAGAAAATGTTTTCCTTTAAAAAAAAAATGCATATTTTCAAAGTTGGAAAATATTTTCAATGAAAAAAATAATAAAGATACTCCAAATTAGGAATTTGGATGGGAAATTGACATTTTTCATAAAAAATAAATGTAATCAAACACCCCTTAATTTTCAATTTGTGACTAATATATTATTAGTGACCTAGTAAATGTATGATTTACAATCAAATATGTAATTTTGATCTGTGTCTTGTGTGATTTGATATTATGTGCATGTGATCCATAAATTGTGTGTGATTGTATTCGTGACCTATTTAAATAAATTATAATATTTTATTAGATGTCACAAATGTTATCAATTGATTTATAAACTTCTTTAAAAAATTTGTTAATTTTGAATTTGTATTTTTAAACATTTGCAGTTATAAAATTTTTTCATTTCAAAAAATTTACATAAAACGGACTTTAAATTTAGTCGATGATATTTTTTTAGTAAATTTTGATAAAACTTGATGAAATGTATAATTGAAAAATTATAGGTCTCATAAAATATGTAGTTAAAATTAATTTTTGATTTTGATTTAAATAAAAATTTAGATTTTAATTCCTATTGAAGAGGGGTTTAACGAGGCAGTGTGCTCAGTCACGGGTTATTTTGGATGCCAGGCTTGCATTGCTTTTATTCCATGCTTCTATCTCTGTTAATGGGCATGAATCAAAGGATCGACACGTTGATTGGAAAACTAAGGGGCTGTTCTTTTTCGTATTTCAGTTTCGAGTTTTGAATCTTTTTGTGTTTTGAGTGTCTGTTTTGAAATTATTGAAAATGTGTTCTTTTGTCATTCTAAAAAAACTGTTTCTCAAAACATAAAAATGGAAAACGTGTTTACTTTAAATTTTGAGAATATTTTTTGTAAAATATTTTATTCAAGAAATATGATTATTCAATAAATTTTATTAGTTTAATGTTAATATAGTATTAAATGTTGTGAAAAGGGAGACAAAAGAGAAGAGAATAAGAGAAGTCAATAGACTTGCGTGTATTATAATGAGAACTAAAACCCTATATTTATAGAAAATGAGTATGGATACATATGGTAATAATATCTAGGGCTACAAGGTTACGTAACCCGGCTTCCTATTTTCACATGTGACCAAGTAATCTTGATCTACGTAGAGGGAAACAGCAATTGCAAAGCCAAGATTATGAAGAAAAATATACCTCTCCTTCAATGAAGTTTGATCTCAAGGTGCCAATTATGGGGGGCCAAATTTTCGTACATACTACCAACTTCATAATAATCCATTACAAGAAGTAAATTTACCTTTTTTTTTTGTTAATTATTCACTTCTAAATAAAATTTAAGCTACACCACACGATATCTTAAAAACAAACATATAACTCTCCCTCGCTCAAGTTCGGGTATTCATTTTCGCCTTAAGTTCAACGAGAAAAGAATTTATGAATTTATTGTGATGTCGCAATATGAGAAGATGGTGGACGGAAGGAAGCAACAGAGATTGCCGGATGTAGACAATGAGGAAGATGATGATCACGAGGTGAGCAGCGGTTGTAATCGGATGGATATTCTTGGTTATCTAAGTTTTCACATGGCCATGACGCAGAAGAAGAAGCTTAGGGTTTTAAGTGCTTTCTTCTTAATTCTTGTAATATTTCTTTCTTTTTCTTCTATAATTCGTGTCGCGGAATTTAACACCAAGCACTTTGAATCGTGCAAACTCAATAAACCGCATATACAGACTTCATTATTACTAGAGCTAAAATACCTGAGGATGAGGACTCACGGATTCATTATGAGGACAATGAGGAGGGGACACATGTAGAACATCAAGCTCTTTTGCCATCTGTCGGGGATCCAAAATTGTGGGCGGTAAAATCTGACGTATGCTAATAAAAGGCTCTTAAAATATTATTGCATCTTTGAGAAAATGACTTTAGATTTATTTACCTTCTCATAATCATACTTTGTTTATTCAATTGCATTATACATTTTTTGGCTTCCCGTTTGTGGTTTGTAGATTGGTCGTGAAAGGAAGGCAGTGGTTCACCTAATGCAAAAGTGCATCGAAAAGGGACATGAATTGTAGATTAGATCTGCTATATCACTTTATCATCTCAAGAACTATATATACATTGAAGCAGACAAAGAGGTCCATGTGAGAGAGGTAAGAAATCGCAAACGCATGCCTATATTGTTAGATTGCTTATGTGATTTATACACTATCCATATAATAAAGTGGTTGACAGAATTTTAAGAATTATTTCCTTTCGTTATATTGCAGGCTGTCAAGGGTGCAAGGAATTTACATCCCAAGAGAGTAATGCTGGTTCCAATCAGGGATATAACACATGTTCTTTTAGTGGTTAGCAAAGTAATTGATGTTTCCAGGGATTTTTGGGTTAGAATGAAGGCTGGAACTTATAAAGGTATTACAAAATGAAGATATGAATAAAAGAGAATAAGAATCACAGCATGAGAATTGGTTAAGAGAAAATGATTAATGTTATGTTATTAAAATGCTTTACAACTAAAATATTTATATACACACATAACAGAAAAACAGAATGAATGCTATACATGTGGCCTAACAGAAATTTCTTCTATACTCTTCTTCAATCGGTATCCATAGTATATTCATTTTGCTGCTGACATAGATGTAGAGACATGGTTTCAGCTGGAGTTGCTGAGCTGGTTTATCCAAGTAGCTTTTCCATTTCTCTTCATACTTCAACATCTCCCCTTAAGGTGGAGAGTAGATATCTTCTGCTCCAATCTTGGCTAAATGGGAATAAAAACTGGGTGAATTTAATGCCTTAGTAAGAATATCAGCAACCTGAGCATTAGTCTTCATATGTTCAGTTATTACACTTCCTTCCTGAATTTTGTCTCGTATCAAATGACAATCAAGCTCTATGTGTTTAGTTCTTTCATGGAAAACGGGATTTCCAGCAATATGGATTGCTGACTTACTATCACAATATAGGAGTGCTACTTGTGGGTTGCATACTGTCAAATCCTTGAGTAAGAAACGTAACCATGTTAGCTCACAACACGTGCTTGTCATGGCCCTATATTCAGTCTCTGTTGAGGATCTAGAAACAGTTTCTTGTTTCTTTGATTTTCAGGAAATTAAGGAGGAGCCTAGGAAAACACAATAACCTGTGATGGATCTTTGTGTGTCAGGACATGATCCCCAATCAGGGTCACTATATGCTTGAAGTTGCAACATTGATGGCGCTGGATAGAATAGGCCTTGTCCCGGACTTCTTTTAATATACGAAGTACCTTGTGTGCTACATTAATGTGTGGAATTTAGGGTTCATCCATGTATTGGCTTAAGAGTTGGACATCATAAGATATGTCAAGTCCGGTAACGGTTAGGTAGAGAAGTCTCCCAATGAGCCTCCGTATAATGATGGATCATCAAGCAATTCACCTTGATTTCTGGATAGCTTCATGTTCTGGTCTAGAGGGATTCTTGCTGGCGTTGTTCCAATCGTGCCCGAGTCTTTCAATATGTCCAAGGCATATTTATTTGACAAAGCATGATTCCTTCTTTTGTTCTTGCTATCTCTATGCCAAGGAAATACTTCAAAGTTCCCAGATCTTTGATGAAGTTTTCATCCAGCAACAACTTTAGGGAGTTGACTGATTGCATATCATTGTTAGCCACAATGATGTTATCCACATACACTAAAATGGCAGTTAACAAGTTCCATTGAGACTTGGTGAATAAGCTATAGTCTGCTTTTGACTGAACAAATCCAAGTCCTGTGATAAAGGTTGACAATTTTGAGTACCATTGTCGTGAGGCATGTTTTAGACCATATATGCTTTTTACCCAATTTGCATACCCTGGGTTCAAAAGCCTTCAAGTAGCCTGGTGGCAATTCCATATACGCCTCTTCATTAAGGTCTCAATGCAAGAATGCGTTGTTTATTGGCATAGGAACCATCCTTTGATAGCTGCCATAGCCAATAAAGTTCTGACCGTGACCATCTCTGCAATTGGGGAGAAGGTCTCAAGGTATTAAGCTTTGTGTTTTTCCACAGAACCATCTGAATTGTATTTAATTTTGAAGACCCATTTGCACCATATGACTGATTTCCCTTCTAGTAAATCTGTGATGATCCATGTGTTATTTTGCTCTAGTGCATCAATCTCATTCTGCATTGCCTTGAACAATTCTAGGGACTTAATACCTCACTGTAACTATTTGGCTCTATGTGGGAAGTGATAGATGTGGTAAAGACTTTGTGTGCTTGTGATAACTTATGGTAGGAAAAAGTTGCTTCAAGTGGGAAAGGATTATTTGGAGCTGGATGAACCTTTTGCCCTTTTAACTCTTGGAATGGGGTAGATGAGCTGGCCTGTTGGCATATAAAATTCTACAAATATGCAGGAATTTTTTGGTTCTGGTGGATCTCCTCGGTAGATGAAAACTTGTATTTATGGATGGTGAAGTGGTATTTTCATGTTCATTTAAAGGATTTTCTGAACTTAAGTTATCTGAGGAGCTTTTGAAACTTGGATTTCTTGTTGGTGACATGTTGATGTTTGGTGGTAAGCTTTGATCATTCAATGGTGCATTGTTAATGTTGGAGGTTTGCAGAGGTTCCAAATTTTGAGGTTCAATCATATGATAATGGATTATGGCTGGTGTTTGGACAAAGGGCAAATTTGAGGGATCTAGTAATGCATTAGTTTTTGACTGATCTGTAGTTTTGTATGGGAAAATATTTTCATAGAATGTAACATTTCTTGAAACAAAGATCCTATTTGTTTCGAGATCCAGCAGCTTATAACCCTTCATTCCAAATGGATATCCCAAGAAAATACATCGTTTTGCTCTTGGATAAAATTGTGCCCATTGTGAGTGAAGGTAGTGGCAAATACTAGGCATCCAAAAACTTTAAGGTGGGAATAGTTTGGCTTGCAATTGATGAGAGTCTCGAAAGGTGTTTTGTGATTTAGGACGGGTAAGGGAGTCCTGTTTATGAGGTAGTGAGTACACAATCATTCCAATACTTCATGGCAATTCCACTTCGAAACTTTAAGGCCCTTGTTACATTGAGGATGTGTTGGTGCTTTTTCTCCACAATAGAGTATTTTTGTGGAGTTTCAACACATGATTTTTGATGCACAATTCATTTTTCATGATAAAAATCTTTCATGCTAAATTCCTCTCCATTATCACTTTTAATTATCTTGATTTTGGCTTCAAATTGGTTTTCAATCATTTTACAAAACCTTTGCAAAGTAACACCAACATCAGATTTGTATTTCAAGGTGTAGATCCAAGTACACTTACTGTAATCTTCCACTATAGTTAAAATATTTTGAGCCATCGTATACTACATCATTACATGGTCCCCAAAGATCACAATGAACTAAATCAAAGCATTTTGTTGACTAACAGAAAATGGGAGTCTGTGCATTTTGGCTAAAGGACATCATACAAGGTTTGGTGTTACTTGTGGGGATCTGATTATCATTTAAGGACTTAAGAATGTTGAGTGAAGGATGTCCTAATCTGTAATGCCAGAGATCGAATTCTTCAATATGTGTGACAGAAGCTGAGGTGATCTTGGTGTTGCTTAAAATATCAAAGAATGCTGATGGTGAAATTTCTTTCTGCTGCAGGTGATACAGACCATGCTTTACTTTACCCATTCCAATCATTTTCCAGGTCAAATGGTCCTGTATAAAACAAGATTGAGATAGAAAAATGAGACATCAATTTGAATTAGTTGCCAGTTTTCTGGCTGAAATTAAGTTAAAGGAGAAAGATGGGACATAGAGTACATCATGCAGGATTAGTTTTTCTGAAATTTACAATGTGCCTATATGGGTGACAGCAGCACCATTCCCATTAGGGAGTGTGACTGAGTGGAAAACCCATGCCACAATGTTAGTGAACAAAGAGATGTCACAAATCAAATGATCTGTGGCACCTGTGTCTAGGATCCAAGGTGTAATGGTTGTTGTCTTGGGTTTTGAAGCAAACACAAAGAGACGTGGAGATATACTAGAAACATTAGGCATTTGGTCCTCAGTAGTGCAATGAGTAATGACAGAACAAACTTGGTTCGCCAAATGAGCTGATGGTGAAGTACTCTGTTTGTTGAGAAGTGCTATGAGATAAGTGTATTGCTCTTGTGTAGTGGAAGAATGAGCACCCCCGGTAACCTAATTTGCAGAATGAATGGGGGTTTACCTTTGTTGTGGAGTTTGTGTCCTTGGGGGTATCCATGAATCTTGAAGCATTTATCTATGCTATGACCGGGGAAGTTACAATGGGAACACACTGATATGTTAGGATTAGCTTTGAGACATCTTTCCAGTGAGTGGTCTGCAATTTAACAGTGAGTGCAAAAATACTCTGTATTTCGATTAGTTGTGTGCTGAGTTCCATTTCGAAATCCTCGAGCCATCATTGCCATGGAATCACTAGTTGGAGAGTCCATTGAAATATGCATTCTCTTTTCTTCTCGTTGTATAGTAGAATATACTTTATTAATGTTGGGCAAAGGCTTAATCAGGAGGATTTGAGCTTTAATATCCTTATAAGATTCGTTAAGTCCCATAAGAAATCGCATGACCCAATCCCTTTGCTGATTATCAACAACAGTTCAAAGTCCTCCACAAGTGCAATTAGGTATGGATTCATAGTTCATTAATTCGTCAATGAGAGTTTTATATTTCAAAAAATAAATACTCACAACATCTTGGTTTTGCATTAAGCTACTGATGTCTTGTTTTACTTCATAAACTTGCGGAGCATTCTGCTGAGCCCATCGGTGTTCTAGATCTGCCATAGCTCTCTGGCGGTTTCTGCATAAAGAGTGCAAGATTTTACTTCCATAGACATGGTGTTTAGCAGCCAGCAATTACAAGGTCATTACATCGAAGCCAGTGTTCTATCAAAAAGCTACTGGGGTCTGGCTCAGATTTCCATCAATGAATCCAAGCTTGTTTTTAATTCTAAGGGCCCTCTTCATGGATTTTGCCCATGCATAGCAGTTGGTGCTGTCTAGTACATGAGTGACCAATATTGTTCTAGAGCTATCACTACCACCAATATAGTATGGACTGTGAGGATGAGCCAGGTCATTAGGATCTGGCATAGAGTGGGCGTTCTGATTTTGTTGAGAATTTGGATTGAGATTTTGATGAGCATTAAATTAGGTATTTGGATTGGGGTCTGCATGTGTGGCAGACTGGATATATGTGCTGTGTTCTTCAGCCATTTTCACGGCTCTGATACCATATTACAAATTGAAGATATGTATAAAAATAGGAATCACAGCATGAGAATCGGAGAAGAGAAAATGATTATTGTTATGTTATTAAAATGATTTACAACTACAATATTTATATACACACAAAACAGAAAAACAGAATGAATGCTATACATGTGGCCTAACATAAATTTCTTTTACACTCTTCTTCAACCGGTATCCATAGCATATTCCTTTTGCTGCTGACATGGCTGTTGCTGACATGGTTTCAGCTGGAGCTGCTGAGCTGGTTTATCCAAGTGGCTTTTCCATTTCTCTTCATACTTCAACAAAAGGAGATCTTGCAAAGGTAATTATTTTGTCACTGAATCCCGTCCCTTTTTATTGTCTTATTGACACCTATTTCTCTGTTTCAAGGTTTTGGACGTTGAACATTTGCGGCCGAGAGTTACTGAAAATTAATTCCAAGAATTGACTTGCAAGCGCTGGCTAACAAATCAGTTTGTTTCTATGATTTACTCTTTTGTAGTTGTGATATTATTTATCTACTTTTTGGGTATTTCAAGCTTTATATATATGCCTTTCTTTTTGTTTTTTTCTATAAGAATGGATTCAATTAGTAATTTATGAGATTGTCATTTACTGTATCATGGGCAAGAGATAATTTCAAGTAAACCTTCTGATGCAAATGTCCGAAGATCTTTGTAATGATAGAACACCTGAATTTTAGGATGATTAGTATAATTTAGATAGCTTAGACAGAATTGCACTGACAGTCTACATTGGCATTGATTCAGGAAGTGAGGGAAGTTACAGAGACAAACCATATTCCTCCTGCATGTTTGTCGAATGTCAATGAAGCTAGGTAATGTTGTTTTAATCATATTGCTTTGAATCAAATCTCAATTTACCTTATTTAGCCAAAGAATTATTTTCCCTCGTCTAGAGAATTTCACATTCGTGTAGAGCGTTTATGAGATTAAGCTACTGGTGACTACCATTAACGCATTGGGGACATGATGTTCAAAGATGGTTTTCCCGTGCAAAACATTGTCAATGAAGTTAATAAGTACTCTGAATGTATGGCCAATCTTTGATGAACTTGAGAAATTTAGGCATCCTGTTGAAACAGGGGATGGTAATAAATCTAATCTATCAACTCTGTTTCAAATTAGAAAAAAAAAAGTTATTTCAAATGGAGACAGAGTTATGGTTTTCATTGGGATAATGAAAAATGTGAAGGGTAGGGTAGAGACAATAGAGGGAGATCAAGTGCATATAAAACCCGACGAAAAGTGTCTTCCGGTGAGTGAAAAGTACACAACTTGTTTTGGGTTATTTTGAAGGAGTTTCTATTCTTCATTAAGAAACTAATTCTCTATCTTGTTAATTTACAATTTAATTTGTAGGAAATTCTAGCTTTTAGCTACAGAGAACTTTCCAAGTATTTTGAACCTGGAAATCACGTGAAAGTTGTGTCAAGAGCTTCAGACGGCGCAATTGGAATTGTGGTTTCAGTGGAGGGGCATGTTGTTAGTATGGTGTCAGATACCACCAAGGACCTCGTATATCAATCGTCCTTTTCAAGTTTTTCAAGTCGTTCATGTTAACTAAATGCGATGATATTTTATCCTTCTAACATTTTCAACTCCGTGTATTTTCTGACAATGTTGTGGAAAGTTCTGAGGTAGCATCTGGTATCACACGAATTGGAGATTATGAGCTTCGTGATCTTGTCTTAATGGGGTAAGATTTTCTTCATTTAGGCAATTTATGATCGTTGTACACTTGTACTCATTATTGGGATTGATTAGTATTTACTTAGGTAAGCTCTTATCAATTTTCTTGGTGCAGTGATAATAGTTTTGAGGGGATTATACGTGTTGAGAATGAAGCTTTTCAGGTGAGCAAACAAAAATAAGAAGGCGAAAGTGAGTGCACGAAATTCTTAACTTGTTTTTCACTAATTAGGTCCTTAAGGGGGTGCCAAAGAGACCGGATCTTGAACTTGTGATGCTAAGAGAGATCAAATACAAGATTGACATGAAACATTCTGCAAAAGATCTGTACAACAACATGTTATCAGTGAATGACATAGTGGAAATTCTGGACGATCCATTCAAGGTCTGTACTCTACTCTTCTTATTATTTATATTATACTATTTGATTGAGTTATCAATTTCGTACCTCAATTGATCCATTTGTTGTTGTAACGCTGTAGGGCAAACAAGGTCTAATTGAGCATATCTACCAAGGAGTTTTGTTTATTCATGATCGTCGTCAACTTGAGCATGCTGGCTTCAATTGTGCTAAATCTGAATCTTGTATGATGGTTAGCTGATCACAAGCAAACTGGGGGATAGGACAGAATAGGATTGAGTCTCAGTTATTACCATATTCAGTTTTGATAATTCAATAGGTGGCCTCACTATTCCATGAAAAGAGGATATATTCATCGATCTCAAATCTCACAACGAGTAGTAGTTGTTTGTAGAATATAGTTATGTAAGGAAAAAAAAAGATACTTTGTCTGGCTTTTCTCTGCACAGAAAAGATTGTTAGGAAAAAAACGACTCCCTGATGCACTTGTACACGTCTCTTCCATACTCAGCTGATTTCAGATATAATAGCATCATCAGTTAATGGAAACTTTATGCTGGGAAAACTTATGAAATAGGAACAGCTTGTTGATTCTTTTTCTTTCTAGGTCACTCTGTTTTTCACAACCATTTTCTGTATTTGCACAGTGATATTTATTTACCACTGTTGAAGTGCATTTGGCTTGTTTTAATCACATATTGGATAAATCATCTAAGCCCAAAAATCTGAATACTTTACTATGTTGCCCTTTTATTTTTTGTTAAAAAAAAAAATTTAACCACCACATGGGTGGAAATTCATTGATACGGTGTGAATTGTCATGAATATGCATGTATCAAGTAAGGCTCATTTGGACACTCGACGTTTCATCACCTACTTAACCATCTCTAGGAAGATCAGCATGTGAAATGTTGCTTCCGGGATAATAAATCGATTTTTTTTATATAAATGGGATTTCGAGGTTGAGTTTGGGTCTTTTTAATTTCAAAAGATTTTGGTAACAATCGGAAAAGAGAAAAATGGAAACTCAATAGTAGGTTTCAGAAAGCGAATACTGTGTAATTGGTTGTTGTTAGAATTGTAAAAATATATTCTTGAGTCATTAGAGAACACTGCAAATTGAAAGAAAGATGTATATATTTGTTGATGAAGTCAAATATTTTAGTAGTGATACATAATTGTAAACGTCTAATTCGTAGTAAAACCCATAAAACATTCCATCGGTGATTATGGGGATGATCTCCATCGATGATTTTTTTCGATGAAGCCACGTTTTGATAGTAATGATACATAATTGTAAACATCTAATCCGCAGGTAATTTGTAGAAAATTCTATCAATGAATTCGATCGATGAAGTCCATTTGTGAAGCCACGCTTTGTTAAGGATACATAATTGTAAACATCTATTCCTTAAAAAGTTGTTAGCAATACCGATCAATGACATCCATCCATGATTTTTCTTTAATGAAGTTGTTAGGTTTGATACCCAATAATTTCGGCGATGATGTTAAATGATCAGATTATATTTCACTGGCCTCGGTAGATGGGTGAATTGATTACCAACAATCAAGTCTAAAAGTTCGACCCCAAAACAACATGGACCGTTGGAAGTAACTTCAGAATCAATGTTGCTTACGACCCATATATTCACCTATTGGATGTTTCTGTAGTCTTTGAGTGGTGATACATATTTGTTATTCTACATGTGCGTATTATCAGGGGCGGAGCCACCTTAGGTTCAGTGCACCTGCCTGCACTGAACTTCATGCCCTTAGAAATTTTAAGTAAGAGATATATAGAATATAGAGAGATGAAGGTAAGTGGGCTAGACACTTTACGTGCTGCAAGAAAAATGAGTGGGACTGCTCCACCAAATTAAGCAAATTATTCCACCACTGAACACATTCGCCGTCTTCTATTTTTGGAGATTGCTTGCGTGAATTTTCACTGGAAGAAATATTTGGTTCAAATGTTGTGATTTTTATAAACAAAAATGTCTATTAATTCTTGAGATAAGGTCAAGGTTTAAAGATATTGCTTTATGTGGTTTTCTATGATTCACCCTCCCTTCTTTTGGAGCACATACCTTCTTGTGTAGGTGGGTGTTTCAGTATACTTTTTTACAGCACTAAAAGAAGAGTTTAAGAAATCATGATTCTTGAGGGAATTTTGAGGTTGCGAATTCTCAATTTCTTTGGATTTTGGGATTTTTTGAATCAAATCATGTTGGTCCCAGATTTACTTAAAACTTGATGACTCAATGCTTTAAAACAAAAGAACACAAATAAAATAACAACAATGTAAAATAACAAGAAGAATTTTTAGCCAAAGGACCCAGAGGTTCGGCGACCGTTATCTAATGCCTAATCCCTCGTTGAGCATCCGTTAGGATTAAGCTCAAATCCACTGGTATTGCCCAAAATAGGCAAAGTTTCGATTACGAGAACACAAATCTCTCAGACCTTTCACAACTTACAAAATCCTCTCAAGACAGTGTAATCTCACATAAGAGAAACACTGGTATTTTTCTCCCTTTCAATAATACTAAGAATTTACAAAAAGAATCACTCCAAATAACACACAGAGAAGATGACCAAAAATGAGAGAAAGCTGCTAGCGTTTCAGAATGCCACCCTAAAATCATAAGCCATCGATTTATATGAAACAGAGCCAATTATATCATCCAACGGTGCAAAAACAACCACATGTCAGTTATCCAACAAAGACGCCTTTTCAATTAAAAAAGTGTGTTTACCATAATTTCAGATCTTTCACCTTACTGGATCATTATTTTGGACCATTAACTTAGGCCAAAATGACAACAGAACTGGTAGTAAATAGGATAAATGTTTAGGTCTCTCAAAATTTAGCAACCTAATTTCTACATTCTCCACCTTTGCTGCATTTTGTGACTGTACTTCAGTGGATTCCAACTTAATCACCTTAACTTCATGAGCTCTCATTACCTGTTCACAAAGAAAGAAAAATTAGAAAACTTCAAGATTCAATAATCTCAAAGAGTCAATGAATTTACTAAGTGGTATTACCTTTGTACCTACATCAGCAAGATTTACCTTGGTATGAATTTTGATCAACTTAATCACCCCTATCAATTATATCTCTAATAAAATGAAATTTAACATCTATATGTTTAGATCTATCATGAAACATTGGATTTTTAATTAAGAAAATGACACTTTGATTGTCTGAACATAGCTCCACCCGATTTTCTATTAGTCCTAATTCATTTGACAAGCATTTCAGCCATAGACCTTCTTTTACTGCTTTAGTTGTAGGTATATATTCAGCCTCAGTTGAAGATAAATCAACTAGTTTCTAAAGTTGAGATTTCCATTTACTGAATATATTATTTATCACATAGAAATATGCAGTTGTAGACTTCCTATTGTCTAAATTTCCACCAAAATCAAAATCAACGTAGCCTTTCAATTTAAGACCATCTTTATTAGTTTTAAACATGAGTCCTAACTGACTCGTACCTTTCAAGTATTTGATCAAATTTTTCATAGCTTCCCAATAAAGCTCACCTGGATTACTCATGAATCTACTTAACACACTTACAACATAAGCTATATTAGGTCTAGAGCACATCATTATATACATGACAGATCCAACAATATTAGCATATGGTACATTTATCATTCTTTTAAAATCATCTTTAGTTTTAGGTGATTGACCAGCATATAATTTCACACAAGCAGACAAAGGCAAACTAACATGCTTAACATCTTGAAGAAAATCTTTTAACCACGTTTTCAATATAAGATTTTTTTGTTAAAACAGTCTTCCACTAATTCCATCCCCTTTTATTTTCATGCCTAAAATCTTCCTAGCAAGTCCCAAATTCTTAATTTCAAATTCAGATTTCAACTTTTGTTTCATAAAGTTGAGAATAACAGAATTCTGACCAGCAAGTAACATGTCGTCAACATATAAGAGACGATAGAAAAATTCAGATTATCCATCATTTTTGAAATAAAAATAGGGATCATATTCAGATTTCTTGAACTTCAGACTCTGTATAAAATAGTCAAATCTTTTATACCATTGCCTTGGGGTCTGTTTTAGGCCATACAGGGATTTATTCCGAAGACACACTAAGTTTTCCTTTTTTTCTTTATGTCAAAGCCTTTAGGCTGAGAATATATATGATTTCATCTAAAGAACCATTTAAAAAGATAGTCTTCACATCAAGTTATTCTAACTCTAAATCAAATTAAGTTATAATGGCGAGCAATACTCTAATTAAAGCGCATATCACAACAGGTAAAAAAAATTTCAATATAGTCTATTCACTCTCTGTGTAAAGCCTTTTGCTACAAGTATTGCCTTATATATTTTATCATTTGATTTTATCACGCACTTCTTAAATTTGTAAACTCATTTGCAGTCAATTAGTTTGCAGTCTTTTGGTTTTTCTACCAAAGTATGTAAAATTATTATATGTTGGATTTTGGTACTTAATAAATTTTCGGACTATAATTTAAAATGGATGTCGAATAATTTATCGAGTATGTTTCTTCCCAACCGTGTAGTGAGCAATAAATGAGAAAAAATATAGAGAGACGGCCCAAAGTTTGAAGGTTCTTTTGTGAGATTCAAACATTGCTTTCTTCCTATTTCTTGATCCCTTTGTGGCATTGCAAACCACCACCACAGTGTTCTCCTTTGTGGGGGTAAAAAGAGAAGACTTGTGGCAACCAAAGTGTTTGAGAGTTTGGGTCGAGCTTGAGTTTGGTTGTATTCGTTTGGTTGGTTTTTCTGATCTCGAATCAAGTTTTTTCTTGAATTTTAACAACATTATACAATTGGACAATCAACTAATATCACTAACATCCATATTCTCCAGTAAGAAAATCCTTCTACCACGTTCGAAGATGACATTAATCTATGTTAGTGACCAAATTGAAACAAAACTAAACATTAGTGTGAGTTTGGAAGTCAGGTGACCTCTAATGTTGTTTACCCCCCAAAAAATTCCAAAATGTAATAAATATTTTGGGGCTTAAAGTTAATAAAATCCAAAAGAAAAAAATATAATAAATACAATAGTTCAACAATAGAATTTTAAAATTAATAACCTTATAAAAAAATTGCAAACACCGGGAGGTATTTGACTATAATCTCGGATAAGTCTTGTGACCTATAAATTTAAATTAAAACAGGTCAAAATCATATACCACACAATTTATGGGTCACAATCACATACAAAGTCATAAATCACATAATGCCATAGTTACATACCATATAATTTTTGGATCATGATCACATACTACGTCACAGATCACACAATTTATAAGTCGTAATCATCTATAAAAAATAGTTCAAAGTCACATATTATCTAATTGTGTGAATGTGACAAGTTACTGGCGATACCCATGGTCGGAGTAGTGTCTACATTCATTGACGATAACGTTAAGGGTGAGCTGAATATAACGTCTGATGATAAGTTCAACTGGTTGGCTGTAAAACCACATTACAATGAATCTACCTCGATTGTGGCCCCATGTAGAGTAGATGGATCCACCTTCAATGATAGATCTAGCCATCACCATCACCTCCAATAATCAAAGGTATTCTGGCAATTGTCATTGAAGAAGTCATTGAAGTTGCGACCAAGAATTCGCGGCATATAAATGTGCAATTTGGTACAATTTTCTTTCCAATTCTAGCACCTCATCGCAGTCCACGTGTGCGTGCATTTTCGAGATTTGAGACAATTTGTATATTGTGTGAATCACTCATAATTTAAATGTAGATCTTTTTTTATCACTCTAAACCCTTGTCAATGAATAGAACCGCCAGTTTCCTTTATTCCCTTCCTAAATTTGCCACCATTACAAACGTTGAAATTAAACTCAAAGAGTACACGATGGTAGATTTTTTATCCTTGGGAGATTTCTGGCTAATTGGCAACACTATGTTGACGACGTGCGAAAGCTGATAAGGTGGGTGTGAGAAGAATCTATCGCCTTGTTAACATATATGTACACACATATGCTATATAGAGATCGATGGGTTGCGAACGTGTGGTGTAATGGAAATTGCTTCTCATATATTATCTGTTATGACTTGTTACTAGGTATTGTCACATGACCGAATTGCTCTCTACGAAGAACAAGGCCCATGTAAATCCAAGGCCTATGTACTTCCAAGGCCTCTTCCATATCCGATCCCATGTAAATCCGAGGCCTCTCCCGTATCCGAGGCCCCTCAGCTAATGATGGCCCACGTACAAAGATTGAACTCATGATGAAGATCTTTTTCGAATGATTGATGTCCTTCCGAATAAATTACTTGGTGCTTCGAAGAGTGTTCTTGTCCTCCAAAGAGCCAGGGGTCGGAACCTTGGGGTCAAATTGGGAAGGACCATACTGCATCAAGGAGGAGATCTGTCCTAGTACCTACTGGATCAAAGACATGGATGGAAATGTTCAACTTCATCATGGAATGTTGAACATCTAAGAATGTATTACCAATGAATATAACCTGTAGCTGGAAGTTTTTTTCAAGCCTCTATAAATAAACAAAAGCTTTATTTTAAGAAAACTATCAAGTGTGGGCACCTCGGAGAAGATGATCAGATCCCAAAAGGGACCAACTTGTTCGCAGTCTGAGGCGTACATCACATGCCTCCCTTTGACCAGGCTGAACGTCATGGGAGAAGCCTCTACATGGATGAACCATCCACCCTGTGGGAAAGCGTTGGCATCTCGGAGAAGAGGATCAGATCCCAAAAGGGACCACCTCGTTCGCACTCTGAGGCGTACATCACATGCCTGCCTTTGATGATGCTGAACGTCATGGGAGAAGAAGCTGGATGTCGAATTCGATTAAGCCTATTCACAATTAAGTTAAATTTTAAGTTACTTAAGTACGCCAGTTCGAGGTTAAAGTCTAGTTTAGATGATTCAAAGCGTGCAGATATTGATGAGGCCGGATCTCGAATTTGATTAAGCCCGTTTGAATTACGATTAAGATTAATCTTAGAGTTATTTACACCATTTCGAAGTTAAAATCGAATTCAGTTGAAGCTCCAATGGCAGTGGTTATGGTTAGCCAGTTGTCGAGGTCCTTTTACTTGGAATAAAAATGATAAAATCACAAACAATCCAAGGCTCGTAAAAAATTTTCCATTCATTAAACAAAAGATGTTTTACATAAGCTAGACATAGGTCTACTTAATAATCTACTACTGAAGTGGCCAGGGGCAAGTGCCTCGGTGGCAGGTACTTCAGTTTCTACTTGTTCAGAAGCCTCTTCATGAGGGACTTTCTCTTCAACAACTTCTTCATTAGTGGTCTGAGGTACTTCTTCGATGAATTCAGCTCTAAGCTCAGAGGCATCTAGATTTGGATAGAGCTCCTCAACCCTTCCCACCACTTCAGCATAAGCGAATTTCTTTCAGTAGATAGCGAAGCATTGGTACTCTTCAGTTAAGTGGAAGTTGACAAAGTAGTTTGCATCGCCACCTCACCATCCTGTTGAGCCTCAGCTTTTGCCTTCTTAGCCTTATCCACATAGTATTTTATTTGGCTCTCCATAAACTGGTTCGCATCCCTGCACCCAGCAAGTTCAAGGTTGACCTTCTCGAGAGCCTCGATCGTTATTTTTTGGTGGTTGTCTGAAGTTTCCACCTATAAGCTACTTCACATTGAGACTCGTAGACCTTCTTCTTCAGAGCCTCTATTTTAGCCAAGGCAGAACTCAGCTTCGCCTTGTCCTCAGCTCGCCGAACCCTCACCGTCTCAGCTTAAGACTTTATTTTCTTTATTTCGGCCTCAGCGTCAGCTAGCTTATCCACCAAGGCTTTATTCCTTCACTGAATGTCAGTTAAAACTTCTTGACATTCGAGGCCACCCCAAAGGCCCTAACACTTTAGCTCACCAGGGTGGCGTCAGGTCCACAGCATCACAGGTGGATACGTACGTCTGCTACCTCTTCGTCCAGAACTTATTGAAGTTTTGTGTGGCACTCCGCATCTCAGATGGCAGCATCTCCAACATGGCTGGGGCTATTTTGTCGTCTCTCCTAGCTAGGAAATTTCCTGGGGTCCTCTCAACTTGCCCCTTTTTAGAAGGCTCCGAGGCCGAAGCCATTCCCTTCGCAGCCTCTAAACTAGCTTTCGTCGAAGACTCCAGGAGCTTCGGCTGTGGGAGAGCCCCCTTTCCAGTTTGGGACACAGTGGTCCTGAAGCCTATTGAAGATCCACTCACGTGAACAAGTTTCCGCTTCTTTTGGGGCTCTTCAGTTTTCTCCTTTCCTTTGTCTGCGACCGCTTGGGCCTTCTTGGGAAAGCCTCCTTAGTATGATGGATTACAACTTTAACATCACCGCCAAAGTCCACGCATGACATAAATAATTACACATGGACTTAGGGGACTATTGTTAGGACTTGTTACTAGGTACTGTCACGTGGCCATACTACTCTCTATGAAGAACAAGGCCCATGTAAATCTGAGGCCCATGTACTTCCGAGGCCTCTTCCATATCCGATGCCCATGTACTTCCGAGGCATCTCCCATATCCGAGGCCCATGTTAATCCGAGGCCTCTCAGAGGCCTCTCCCAGATCCGAAGCCCCCCAGCTGTAACGATCCATGTGCAAATAGTGAACTCACGATGAAGAATTTTTTCGAATGAGTGATATGACCTTTGTAAAAGTGTATTTGTGTCATGTCTTGTCAATGTAAGAATATTAAACGTTTGAAAATCTAGGAAGGTCAATTAGATGGTTAGGACTTGATTCCTTGGCCGAGAAGATGAGGCAACGTGTAATTTGATCCAAGGGTCACCATTTTATTTATAACACTATAAATACCTACATCATGTAACAATTGAAGACTAATGCAACTTTAAACACTCAAAGCAATTTATTTTATTCTCTTATTGGTTCAAAGCAATTTCAAATCTAGTTCTTAACGATTGATTATCATTACACAATCATGTCCCGAAAATCTCGTCGGAACACGAACGGAAAATGTCTCGCGTCGTTGAGTTTTTCCCAAGTCTAATCTTGGAATGATCTCAACCGTTGATCTACCTTTACGTGTTGGATTCAGCTCACGCATGTACTAGTGAGACCGACATCTGTTTGCAGCATTTTTTGATGTCAACATTATCATTTATAAATTGATGTGATACGATAAATTAAATTAAAATTATAAAAATCTTTTCATCGCTTAAAATGGTTTTGCCTATGTAATGTGGGTCAATGACAATAAGAAATTGAAAAAAATTCGCGTTACATCATCCAAAATATATTTATCTTATTTTCAACCACACATTATTCAATAAAATAATATTACATGTAAATCTAATACTTTTTCTTATTTTTTAACCATACATTTTCACTCAAAATAATATTTCAAAATGTGTTTTGATAAAAAATGAGGGGGGGGGGGGTTCAAACGTGCTCTGATTAGTATCTGATTAATAGCCCTGTTTGATGGGGATATTAAAATCAATTTTTAGTAGATTTTATTAAAAGTTGATGAATTGTACTATTGAAAAAGTTATGAATTCGACAAATTATATGATTAAAATATTATTGTTGACTTTAGTTTTAATTAAAATCTAGACATTGGTTAAGCCGTTGTTTGAGCCCCATTTTGGGAAAAAAAATGCATTTTAAAATAGTGAATTTTTTAGAATTTATGGTAAAGAAATAAGAAAAAAAAATTCGATTTAATGTAAATTTATTTTATTGAAAAATGTGTAATTAAAAATAAATTTGGAAAAAATGGGCGAAACAGTACTAAATTAAAACTTGAAAAATACGATTTAAAGTTATTTTTTTTCAATTCAAAATAACATATAAAACCCAATCTATCAAATCCCTCTCTCCGATTTCACATTTTCTAGGGTTCTCTCTTGCACACTACACAACCAAATTCTCTCAAGCAGTAAATACTCTATATTCCAATCGAGTTTCTTACGAAGGAGGGAAGAAATACTTGTCAAATCGCCATGCCTCGTAGGCAATACGATGATGATGACGACCTGGAGCCAGAGGAGGAAGAAGAATACGAGGCAGTGGACGAGGAAGAGGAGGAAGATGAGGAGTACCATGGCGGCGGGAAGGCCGGAAGGAAACGGACGAGATCGAATTTCATAGACGATTTGGCGGAGGAGGACGATGAGGAAGAGGAGGAAGATGATGATGAAGAGTATGGCGGCGGCGGCGGTGGTCACGGTGGTAAGCGGCAGAAGAATCGAGGGCTGTCGAACTTCTTTGATGAGGAAGCACAGGTGGACAGTGACGAAGATGAGGAAGAAGAGGAAGGCGAAGATGGTTAGGGTTTTTTCTCCTTTTGGCTGCTTTGGTTTTATTTTATGGTATCGATTACTTAAGTTATTGGTTTTTAGTATTATAATCTGTTAAAAAATTTCGTTTGAGGTGAAAGTTCTGTGATTTAGTGAGAATTACACACAAGCTTCGTGTTATCATAGGTGTTGTGGATAAAACTCGTGGGAAATTTTGTTCTGTGAATAGGTTTAGGTTCTTGTCAACGGAAATTTGAGTTGAGAATTGGTTCCGTAGCTTTTTAATTTTAGAGAAGTGAATTAATTCAATATATTTAGATTGGTTAGGTTTCTTTGTTACGGAGAGATATTATATAGGCCAGACACCTAGGGTTATTATTTGATAATATTTCAAAGAGTAGTCTCATTGAGCGTAGTAATTCTTCGTAAATACAACTCTGCCTTTTGGTGCAGCACGTCAAGTTGTGAAGATATGCATTTTAGCCTGTCAATTTTTTTGGGGTACCTGGAAAATTCCTTTCCAACTAAATTTTCAACAGTGAAGAATGTGGTGCTTCCCAAATTTATCCATTTGTGTAGGTACATACATACGAAATTACAAACAATTGTTCCCCCTTTAAAGAAAACTGGAGTTTTCTGTATGAAAAATGGTAAGATACCTGTAAGGTTTTGACAACGTTGTCCTTCTAATTCAAATCTTTGGCAATTTTCAAAATGATTTGTGGTCTACTATGTGGTGATGGTTGTTTTGGGTCCCCAGTCCTTTCCTAACTATGCTAGTTATCCACTATGATGAACTTTGTTATAGGAGTAGGTTTCTTAGTTTGAATAAATCAGTCAATTGTCAGTAGTGAATTGGAATCATTGTTATTCTTTCTGCATTCTCCTATTGTTTCATTATGACAGAACACTGAGCGGACCTTGTCTTATTCTGTCGGATTTACAATTTTACCCATTGGTGATGATGATTTAAAATACTTGATATACAGACTTCATTGATACTGGAGCCGATATACCTGATGAAGATGATAGACGGATTCATCATCGGCCCCTCCTTCCACGTGAGGATGAGCAAGAAGACATTGAAGATTTACAGAGAAGGATACAACAGAGATATGCTAAGAGTCATGATGTAGAGTATGATGAGGAGGCAACTGATGTAGAGCAACAAGCTCTTTTGCCATCTGTTAGGGACCCAAAATTGTGGATGGTGAAATGTGCGGTATGTTAATACTGGGCCTTTGAATATTCTTGGAAGAAGAGTGAAAACTACTTTAGAGTTTTTAGCTTCTCGTTATCATACCCGTCTTTGTTTTGTAGATTGGCCGTGAAAGGGAGGTGGCAGTTTGCCTAATGCAGAAGTGCATTGATAAGGGACCTGAAATGCAGATTAGATCAGCTATAGCACTTGATCATTTAAAGAACTATATATATATTGAAGCAGACAAAGAGGCCCATGTGAGGGAGGTATGTATCCGCCAATGGATGCTTGGATTGTTAGAATGCTAATTTACTTTGAAGAAGATTCAAGTTTTTGAGTGGTTAACAAAATGTAATGAATTCTCTCCTTTGATTTTGCTTCAGGCTGTCAAGGGTATGCGTAATATATATCCCAGTAAAGTAATGCTCGTTCCAATCAAGGAGATGACTGATGTTCTTTCAGTTGAGAGCAAAGCTATTGATGTTTCCAGAGATACTTGGGTTAGAATGAAGATTGGAACTTATAAAGGGGATCTTGCAAAGGTAATTATTTCCTCACTATATCCCCTTCCCATTTTATTATCTTTGTCGTTGTGGTGTTCTGTTTCAGCTTTCCTATTTATTCCCTATTTCTTTGTTGTAAGGTTGTGGATGTTGATAATGTGCGACAGAGAGTTACTGTGAAATTAATTCCAAGGATTGACTTGCAGGCTCTGGCTAACAAATTGGTTGGTATCTATTATATTATTGTGCTATTAATTATTTTTCGGTGTACTCCAAGTCTCCAATCTCTGGTTGTTATTTAAGAGATCACCAGAACTGCACCTTTATATGTTCCCATTTTTGGTGACAATCTACACTAATGTTGTTTCAGGAAGGGAGGGAAGTTCCAAAGAAAAAGGCCTTCACTCCTCCTGCACGCTTTATGAATGTTGATGAAGCTAGGTAATCTTGTTAAATTGAATGCTTTGAATCAAATTTGCTATTTACCTTATTTAACACAATTAATTATATTTTTCCTTTTGTCCAGAGAATTGCACATTCGTGTTGAGCGTAGACGAGATCCAGCTACTGGTGATTACTATGAAAACATTGGGGGAATGATGTTCAAGGATGGTTTCCTATACAAAACGGTGTCAATGAAGTCGATAAGCACTCTGAATGTACAGCCTACTTTTGATGAACTTGAGAAATTTAGGCAGCCTGATGAAACAGGGGATGGTGATGTGTCTAGTCTATCAACCCTGTTTGCGAATAGGAGAAAAGGTCATTTCATGAAGGGCGACCGGGTAATTGTCGTCAAGGGAGACCTGAAAAATCTAAAGGGTTCAGTGGAGAAGGTGGAGGAAGATACTGTACATATCAAACCCCATGAGAAAGGCCTTCCTGTAAGTGGAGATTTCTCTATTACATATCATGTGCATATGTATGGAGCTCCTATTCTTTGTTAAGAGGCTAATTATATGTCTCCTGGTAATTTACAATATCTTTTGCAGAAAACTTTAGCTATTAGCGACAGGGAGCTCTGCAAATACTTTGACCCTGGAAATCATGTGAAAGTTGTGTCTGGAGCTACTGAGGGTGCAACTGGAATGGTGGTGTCAGTTGAGGGGCACGTTGTAAATATAGTGTCAGACACTACAAAGGATCTTGTATATCATCCATGCATTTGCAATTTCTACGTCGATCTTGTGATCTAAAAGCTGATTTAATAATTAATTTCTGTTTCTAACGTATTCAGCTCCGTGTATTCGCTGACAATGTCGTGGAGAGCTCTGAGGTAACATCTGGTATCACGCGAATTGGAGATTACGAGCTTCATGACCTTGTTTTGATGGAGTGAGATTTTATATTCCTTAGGCATATATTAATTTCATAAACATTAGTGTGAATAATATTTACTGAGTTAAACTGTTATCAATTTTTTTGTGCAGTGATAATAGTTTTGGTGTGATTATACGTGTGGAGAGTGAAGCTTTTCAGGTGAGCAGCATGAATTTTTAGTCCAAAGTGATTTTGCAATATTATCGTGCTAAAAATGTTTTATTATTAATTAGGTCCTTAAGGGGGTCCCCGAGAGGCCAGATGTCGCACTTGTGAGGTTAAGGGAGATCAAATACAAGATTGACAAGAAACTTTTTGCAAAAGATCGGTACAAAAACACATTGTCAGTGAAAGATGTGGTGAAAATTTTGGATGGTCCATGCAGGGTCTGGTCTCAACTCTTCTTATCGTCCATGTTCTACTATTGGATTGGTTATCAATTTTCTGACTATTGATCTATTTGTGGTCGTCATTCCTATTTTTGTCTTACTGTAGGGGAAACAAGGTCCTGTTGAGCATATCTACAAAGGAATTTTGTTTATTTATGATCGACATCACCTTGAACATGCTGGCTTCATATGTGCTAAATCTGAATCTTGTATGATGGTTGGTGGATCACGTGCAAATGGAGATAGGAATGTAAAGAATCTGATGACTTGACTCTTTCAGTTGTTACTAAATTAAGGTTTATATACTTAGTGATGTTTATCCAAATTGCCATTGCTGTAGGGCAACTCACTCGCGTCAAGATTTAACCATCTCAGAACCCCACCGCGTGCTCCCCAATCTCCAATGAGAACGCCTAGAGGCGGTCCTATAAATTGTAAGTCGCAAATGTTAAGGGCTTCTTCATACTTGAGTCTTGCTCTTTTCCCCCTCTGTTTGTGCTGCCCAACTTGAAAGGCTTCTTGATCTGTACTGATGTGATGTGTTGAACCACACATCATTGTCCTTCAGTGCTACTTAAGTTCTGTCATCATCATCTTCTTCTTCCTTAGTGCTCTGTCTTTTCTCTTCATGAGTTCTCTCTTTTAACTGTTATTGCATTTGATAGTGGGCGGAAGGCATAGAGGTGGACGAGGACATGATGCTTTAGTGGGGACTTCAATAAAAATTCGACTTGGCCATTACAAGGGATGCAAGGGCCGTGTTGTAGATGTTAAAGGTTCCTCTGTTCGGGTTGAATTGGAGTCGCAGATGAAGATTGTCACAGGCAAGTTTCTTTTGTTCTGACAATTCTATCTGGTTTCTTTTTTAGCCAACTAATATTGCGAAGATGGCCTTTTTGTGCAGTTGATCGTAGCTATGTTTCTGATAAGGTGAACGTCTCAACTCCATTTAGGTAAGTAGATGATTCTACAGTTTATTTTTTCTTTTTTTTATAATATTAAATTTCTAACATTGGTCAATTGTTCCAGAGAAACATCCAGATATGGTATGGGAAGTGAGACCCCCATGCATCCTTCTCGAACTCCATTACATCCATATATGACTCCTATGAGAGATCCTGGAGGTATGCATCGTTTGATCTAGCTTATCTCACTGCACCTTCTTGGTAGTTGATTGTAATAGTTCTAATTTTTTGTGTAGCTACACCTATTCATGATGGTATGAGGACGCCTATGCGTGACCGGGCATGGAATCCATATACACCAATGAGTCCACCAAGGTATGTTGTCTTAGTGGAGATATAATTTTATATATACTTTTGTAAATTCAATTTACTAATCGAAGTTGATGTTTTGCACTCTGAACCCGATCTGATATTTTTATTTTTTCTTAATATAGAAAACAGATTTATGGTAAGTGTACTGCAAAATCTCTCTTAAGAAACATTAATTTCATGTTTTTATTTTTTAAATGCTTTTCTATACTGTAAATAAACTAAGAGAATACAGACAGCTAATCTTGACTCAAACATGATTTTGGAAACCATGACACTGCATGTATGCACAGATGTTTGTATTTGCTGTGGCATGTTTTAGCCATAAAGAATCTTTTTCATGTGGATTTACGTGTTGATTACCCTTGTCATTGATGTTATCATTCCTATGTTATAAGAATTAGGGCCTGATAATTTGTAATTTTCATTAAATTACTACTTTGACAAATTATCAGGGACAATTGGGAAGACGCGAATCCTGCTTCTTGGGGAACTAGTCCGCAGTATCAGGTTGTTTAAGTTTCTCAAGTTTGTTCCTAACATAAATTGGCCTGTATATAAGTTCTAAGTGATGTTAATCTCTTGACCATTTTCAGCCTGGAAGTCCTCCTTCACGAGCTTATGAAGCACCTACTCCTGGTTCTGGTTGGACTAGCACTCCTGGGGGCAATTACAATGAAGCGGGCACTCCAAGGAATAATACTTCCGCCTATGGTATTTACTTATTTACAATTTTTATTGAAGTTACATCTGCAAATAGTCACTTTCCAACCTAATAACCTTATTTCTTTCTTGCAGCAAATGCTCCAAGCCCGTACTTGCCTTCTACTCCTGGTGGACAACCTCCATTGACTCCAAGCTCTGCATATTTACCTGGAACACCTGGAGGGCAACCAATGACTCCAGGGAGTGGTGGCCTGGATATGATGTCACCTGTTGTAGGTCTGTCTTCCTTCATGAAATTATGGGGACTTCCTCATCTATGTATATCTACATTGTCATTGGAAATGTGTGTTTTGCAAGTTTATATTGTAGAAGGATTCATGATGCACGTGCTACATTGCAGGTGGTGACAGTGAAGGACCTTGGTTCTTGCCGGACATTTTGGTCAATGTTCACAGGTCTGGTGAAGACAATGCTTTGGGAGTTATCAGAGAAGTGCTTCCGGTATATATATGTTTCTGATATCTGCTCTAGATATTACTTTATTCTTTTGCTTGCTGTACGTTTCCTACCTTTAGATAATGTGTTATATGTTTGAGAGCATTGCACCAACTTCCCCAGTATACTGGCAAAACCTTGTCAAATATTAACCTGTATGTGGTTGTTGAAATTGAATGGGAGCTGTCCTGTGAAACGAATAGATGTTGATAGGCTATACATTGTAAATGATAAAATTAGAAAGACTTTTGAAGTAGTTTGGATTGACTGCATGCGGGTTTCTGCTTCCCATGCCGTCATGTTTAGAGCATCGACAATATGAAGGATGTTCAGATGTGAGTGCCTAGCAGTGCTTTTTGGTTTTTTCGAAATGGGAATATCTTGACTAACTGTGAATTTTGGAAGTTATCTGGGAAGGTTGTCGGCTGGATAATGCGCTTTTGGTCTTGGACGATGTAGTAGTAGGTTTAACTGCGGGTTCTTTTTCCTTTTTTCGCCAAAAGAAAGAAAAACAGGTCTTAAAATCTTATATGATGAAAATGTCTTTTTGAGCAATTGAAGCCAATGTTAGCAGACTGATAAGACTTCGAAATAAATGCTTAGTGACTTCTTTTATGAGCTTTATAATCCATGTTCTTGTTTTTATATAGTGAAAACCAAATGGTTATTGTTCTTGGAATGTTCAAGAACGAGGAATCCCTCCCGGTCTATGTGAACTTTTGTTTAGTTGTATTGCTCTAAACCAAACAGCCTGTGTAAATTAAAACAGTTAAATGATTATTGATGATCTTGGAGGTTTTTGAGGTCAATTTTCTGATGGCATTATGTTTTTTTATAGGATGGTTCATGTAGGGTTGCTCTAGGTTCAAGTGGGAATGGTGAAACAGTCACAGTCCTTCCCAGTGAACTCGAGATCGTTGTGCCGAGGAAGTCGGACAAAATTAAGATCATGGGTGGTGCGCAACGTGGGGCAACTGGGAAGCTTATTGGCATTGATGGTACTGACGGCATTGTTAAAGTGGATGATACGCTGGACGTGAAAATTCTAGACATGGTTATATTGGCCAAGCTTGCTCAAACATGATGATGAGCCATTGGTATACACCCCAGTTGATGCCCTCGACTGACGCCAATGTATTTATGTTATTGTTTGAGTCATGACTTATGGTATACTATTGATACATCAAAGTTAAATCATGGTCATCACTTTCGTGCTGCTCTCAACATGCTGTTTAACAAAACGCGCTAAGGCGTGGGGTTGAGGTAAGAAAAAAGGATAATGGCTTTTTCTTTCTGTTATATCAGATGTAAAAGAATGGAGAGAAATGACAATGTACTATTAGAGTGATTGTTTTCGTTTTTCAGCTCTTATACTATATGTAAATGTATATTTTGTACAATTAGAAATGAATGGCCTTCAACAAAAATGACTGGTGGGAATTCTATTCACTATAAAAGCACTTCCTAGTTTTATTGATTTAGTAATGATACAAATTTTTCTCCTGTGTATAATTAGTGCTTGTCTGAGTTGTCTCCTTTGATATGGACAGAGCTTCATATGGAGTGAGAATGTTTCATGGTCGAAAATTATGATGTGATTAACTTAGCAACACATACTTGTTAGACATTTGTAGTTGTCTTATTAGGTAACATCTTGCTTCAAAGACAGGAGTTGCCGAGAGTAAATTCTTGAATTGTTGTCATTTGATTTGTTTGACAGGGAAGGAGCTCAGCTGATAGAAATTTGTCTTTCTGCGAATGCTTGATTTTAAATGACATTGTTGAGATTTGAGAACCCTTTTCTCGTATACGTGTACGAAAACACGATGAATGATGACAATGTGCAAGTGTTCCCCAATCCCTGTACATCATTCTACCCGCTGAATAGACAACATCCTGTACATTTCTACTCCAACAACTGATTTTTTGGCCTTTCAGAAGTTGACGGTCTAGATGAATCCATCTCCAAACTTGTTTTTCCGACCTAAATGGCCCTTCCACTACATCTCTGTAAACCGCAGTAGATATCAATAGTTTTTATCAATGATGGAGGCACAACAATGAAGGACAAGAAAGAGTACCCAGCCGTTTCCACTTTTTCAAAGCCGAAGATCAACCATATCCGAGGGAATATGCTCTCGTTCCAATATAGGTTCATCAATCAAATAAGAGAGATCAGCTCCATTATCCCCCATATCCACTCTGAAAGAATTCACTGAGCCTTCCTTCTTACTATACACACCCGGTTTCAAAATGGCCTAGGATACATTCCACCATCCTTATACTGGAAATTCCCGTTAGGCACATATCGGTATGAATAGAACCAGAGGACACGTGCTCGAGAAATAAAGAGAGGGCTAAAAAAGACTTCACAACCTTACAAGGTTCCTCTTGCTCGTCAGGGAAATTCCCATGAGGCACATTATCGGTATGAATAGAGCCAGAGGACACGTGCTCGAGAAATAAAGAGAGGGCTAAAAAAGACTTCACAACCTTAGAAGGTTCCTCTTGCTCGTCAGTACTATTCTTTGAAGACTCCAGAGATTTAGCATCAGTGCCTTACTCTTGTGGAGCCCTACGAAGACCAGGCTGGGCACATGAAGCCAGACCCCAAACTGACGAGGACATTGATTAAGTGGTAACCAAAGAACCCAATAGCAGTACATTCGTGCATTTTATGTCCTATCAAACTGCACTTGAAGCATAAATCAGGAAGTCTCGTTGTAATGGGAGGGTGAATTCCTGGCCTAAGGGTTCCAAGAACACACATTGCCCCTTTCGCAATGGGAGAGATCAATTTTTACTCGGAATCTGGGCACCTGTCCTTCCAAATCCACAGCTTCAAATTCACCCAAGAGTTCTCTCCAAGATTGGATACAGGAGTCTGTGACAAACTGATTGGACATTCAGTATGTGCATCCAAAAGGGAACAACTGCGAAATTCATGGAGCATAATCACCAACATTATATGGAGTAATTAGAGAGATTATCTGCTTATAAAAGAGCCATGGGCCTCCTGAGTAAACCATGGTTCTGTCCTGCATGCAACCAAAATGGAATAGAAATATATTATTTCCACCCTTTGGGTCAACTTGAAAGCTGTAATTTGTTCTCCAAATCGGTGGCATCACGTTTTGAGACCTTCTTTATTTACAAGTTTGTTCCCATGATGTTTCCATTTTGTGAAACCCATTGGATACTGAATTTTGAGAAACCATGATCGGAGGTCCATCTTCTTCATCAAGTCTGAGTTTACTGCATAGACTAGAAATCTCCTGTGGAATCATGATAGCAATATCGATGTCAAATAAAGACACTTGACTATCAAAGAATCAAAACTAGAACACTTGGTGGAACCCTGCGATGACCAGCACCAGTTAGAGGAGGAACCCCTAATCACGCGTACAGTAGAGAGACGTGGGATTAGAGGATGGTTACGCGTCAAGTTTTTGACAGAACATGTTTTTAAGAAACAATGGAAAACACAATCGATAAATTCGAAAAATAATTTTATTAGTTGACAACATATCAAAATACAAATGACTTGTATAACACACACTTTTTAGGCAAATTCTGCACATGAAGATTTGCTGAAATAGAAAAGAAAAAGAAACCTACACATCCACAAAGTTGAGAACTTGTACATCTGTATAATTATAGAACATTAAGAAATTTTCAATAGTAGTTCTTGAGAAAGAAGCAGATTTGTGCATTGGGTACTAAATCTTCATAGCACTTTTTATCACTCCATTCGGATATGCAACGAAGGCCTTCCCCTTTCAACATCAAGTCAAACGCCTTGTTAATCTCAGCAAAGGGCATTCACGAGTGATAAACTTCTCAAGTTGCAGCTCCTGTAAATAAATAAGGTCACCAGTAGGTTGAGCCTACGAGTTGAAATTGTCATTTCAATATGAAAAGGAAAAACGTGTACCTTGTTCGTGTACATTTCAACAACTGATGGAAAGATCAGAGCATGGTTTATAGTTTCCGAAGAATGTCCCCTTTAGAGTTCTTTCGATTAAGACATTCATAGGATGTATGAGGCACGCCCACAAGAACAGCAACACCCCATCCATGATATCAAAGTTTCAAGTTTATTAGCAATTACATGTACTTCTGCACGAGTTAATGAGTATAAATTTAGCTATCGAGTTTCGAAACGTACATCATGGACACATTCAAACGCTGAGATCATGGCATTGATGTTTCCAGTACATTCAACGCTCCTATCCACTCCTCCATCAGTCATCTCAGCAATCACCTACCGACCAATCCAACCAAATAGTTATATATTAATAAGAGCATGTTTTGTTAGTAATGGAAGCGACTACACATTACAATGAACAAGATTTGAATATCCTTTTTTGTCCCGAAACACTGTCCAATACCGTCAATTAGTCCACATTAACAAACATTATAGAGAGGGTTTTTCATGATGAATTGAAGATCAACTTCATTAAAAATTACCAACCTCTTGAACCGGCTTATTATAGTCTTTTGGATTCACAAATTTAGACACCAAATTTCTTTGCTGCAAACAAATAAGAAATGTTGTTAATCATTAGATAAGGTTTCTGATTTATTTGATAATCTTTCTGAACGATTTTTTCTTAATTAGTACTGATCTAATGGTTTACCTTCTTCAAATCTGCTCGAATTCAGGTCAACACCAATTGTCCTTGAAGCACCAGCCAATCTGGTGCCTTCCGCAGCCTGACATTACCACAAAATTAAGTTTTAAGTGCTCGTAACATATTCAACAAGAACAAATGAAATTTTCCTGTGGAAATGAGGAGAGTACTCACTGCAAGGCCAACAGCTCCCAATCCGAAAACAGCCACTGACGAGCCCTTTGTTGGTTTAGCAACGTTCAGAGTTGCCCCGAGACCTTTTATACAAGAAGCCAAGAATTTATTCACTAAATAATTCGCTTCGAAGAAATTAAGGGCTTCAAATTTGGTTTCAATTATCTCGTACCTGTGGAGATTCCACAGCTAAAGGACACAAACTTTGTCGAGAGGAGCAAGAGGGTTGATTTTTGCAACGTAACCAACATGGACGACAGTGTACTCGCTGAAGGTAGATGTTCCGACAAAATGGTAAATTGGTTTGCCATTGATTTGAGAATCGAGATTGTTCGTCATTAAGCATTACTCCCATCTCAGTGTTGATCCTGAGGAGGGTACACATGTTACTTTCTTCAGATTTGCAATGAGCACATTGTTTGCATTCTCCGGTGAATACAGGGAGAACATGATGGCCTGGCGCCAGTTCTGTCAAGCATTCTCCAACACTTTCGACAATCCTAAATGATCAGAAAAAGTGATTCAATATTCCTCTAATTTTTTAGGCTGCAAGCAGATAATGAATTTTAGTCAATGGACTAGAAAACAACTTAAACAACATACCCTGCTGCTTCGTGCCCAAGGATTCTAGGAAAGAGAGAATTTTGTGCCTGCAAATGATATGAATTCAGCATGATGTAGTAGTCATTGAAGTTGAACCATCCAGTCCAAAACTTTAATCTTTTTAAGGAGATAAATTCACGCCCCCTTACGCACAGGTCAGATTAACTTTTTCATCTAAGATCAAGTACCTACACAATATTCATAAAAGGGTGACAAGTGACAATGAGATGTGATCCTAAGGTCCTTGTCTCTTGAGATACCATGTGAAACTACCTCGTCTAAAAGCCCGATGCCCTATGCTAGGATGATTGAATTTATGCAAAAGCTATATGTATTTACATACATTAGTTCTTAAAGGATATATTTATTACACTGGACTGATCTGAACAACACTAGACAAGAGTCGACACACACTCGACAGGCCATGGACAAATATTCGTATTCTTATTTTAATCCTTTCAAGATTAACATATTACCAAACAAGCAAAAGGTTCGCAAGAAGAATCACTAATTAGTTTTACCTTGGCTTCCCAAAAGTAGAGATCAGTGTGACAGAGGGAAGTGAAGAGGATTTTCAGGCGGACCTCCATTTTTTGCGGCGGCGCCACCTCCACTTCCTCTATCACTAGCGGCATCCCTGCTTCCCATGCCACTGCAGCTGCATTTTCATAGCAAAGAAACAATAATTTGAATCAAAATACACTACATTAACTGAATAAATTGCCAAAACCCAGAAAAAAAAAATTATTTAGACGGTAGATTTTGCACCTTTGCAACGAATGACTTGCCCTGTAGTGCTCGACATTTCTTCTAGTTCTTTTTGATATCAGTAATTGAGTAAACCGTATGCTGAAAGCTTGAGTTTTTCTGTGAGAGATAATCATACCCACATTTTGAATTCAGGATATTTATACTAGTGATTAAGATTGTGAATTAGGAAATTGAATCAAGAGAATTAACTTTAATTAATTTTCTTAGTAGGAACACAGGTTCTAATTCGACTGTTTTTGATGGAGAAATGAATACAAGAGGCAATACCAAAACCATTCCTTGGTAAGTTAGACCCAACCTTTAAGAAAAAGCAAGTGGATCTGCAACTTTAATTTTACTGTCAATATAAACTTATGTTTGGCTTATATTTTTAAGCTGTGATGGAGTCAAGACATTTTAATTTCACTGGGCATAAATTAAGTTGGAAAAAAAATGAAGACAAAAGGATAGTAATGAAACTCTTTTACGCTCATTTACAATATAATTCGGCAAGAAATGTGTATAACCCAATAATACTAGAGATTGCTTAAAAATGAGTAGAAGAATATCGACTAACGTCTAGCATTTTGAGTTGAACAAGGTTAGGATTCGATAAACTCAATCTTCAGAGTAGTTTTTTTGGAAAACTTCAATAAAAGAGAGAGGAAGGATAAATGATGCTAAAAGCTGTCTAGATAAAATTAGATTTCTTAGAAATTCTTTAAAAAAAACCATTTGATGAAGAAAATTACTTCACTTAATAGTAATTAGTTTTGATAAAACTCAATAAACAACATAAGGATTTCATTAACTTTAACTGCAAAGAAAAATGGAAACTAGTTGAAAGATAATGATCAAACTCAATTTCTCAATTCAAACATGGTGCATATGTAAACGATGGGTATACCACTTAACTTGTCCATACGACAAAAGGTAGCTTCATATTCTAAATATTGTCCTCGTGCACGTGTATTTATTGATTCTCAAGCTATTACAATGATTGTGAGGTTTAATTTACTTGAAATCAAGAACAAGGACATCCTTAATTTTGCCAAAAAATGGAGATTTAGGAAACCTCATATTTAGAACAACATGAGTTTTTGATTAAACGTGGGGGTTGTTTCTAGACATTAACACTTAACTAAGCAAGTCACTTAGGACCAATAAATGTACATTTTAAAAAGAACTCTTTTGGATCAGACATAATAAAATAAGAACGTCCTCCTAATTTATTTTCTTCTTGAATTCTTTTAATTTTTTCTAGTTTCTTTTACTTTCCTTTCTTTTTTTTCCATTTAAGTAAAAAAGTTTACTCACACTCTTCTCTAAAATTTCTCGAGTTTATAATATTGTAGGCAAATAATAATGTAGAGCGTAGAATTATGTTCCACAAAAAAATTGAATATTTAGTTTTGATAGATATCAATGATTTCGATGCTTTGTAATAAATTAATTTATCATTTTTATGAAATCAAATTAAAATGTAGTGAGTAAGTATTATACAAAATTGAAATTGACGAGCACTATGATTCTAAGTCCATGAAGTATTCCGTTTTAATTCTCAAATTCCAGTAATTTGACCAATTCATCCTTGTGATTACATTCAATGTTCCACATATGACTAACAATCTCTCTTGACTATAATATCCACAAAACACACTCAAAACTATAATATCCAATCAAGAATTATGCCAAGCATATGGGCGTATCTCTATCCTCTATTGACTTTTATGTTGTTTGCCAAAAATGTGTCGAAACCTATATTAGACCTCTTGAAAATATTCAAGCGGTCAATGATGGAAACTCGATTATTAGTTAGCAAACAATTAGCCAAACATGAATTGGAAAAAAAAAAATAGAATTCTTGAACTAAGACTTTAAAACATCAAATAGGATTTTTATATAATCATCCTAGAGTGAATAAGTTTAACCTCTAGCATCTTTGAATCACAAAAATATAAATTATATTGAGAGTAAATTACATGGATTTGAAATCATAGAAGAAAATTAAAAAGAAATAATCTTAAACTCTTGAATTATTCCAAATGCTATGCTCAAGAAATTCAAATTGATGCAATCAGAGAGAGAGAGAGAGAGAGAGAGAATTTTGTGTTTTATTTCATCTTTTCACCCCCATGCTTGGCTTTTCATCTCAACCAAAAACGCGAAAGCACCTCATTTTCTTGCCACTTTACACTTGAAATATCAAGCTTGGGGATTAATATATATTACAATCACAAATATAAGCAAAAATTAAGAAATGCTGAGAACTTAGCCAAAAAATCTACATTAAATAGTTGAAATATGTGCAAAAAATATACGTATCACAAAATGTGAACATATGACATATTTGTATTGATGGTCATGCCATTAGTACCGTTAGTACTTTATTAAATCTGTCATTAAAATTATTTTAAATGAAACAAATTTAAAACTTGAACGATTAAATTGAAACAATGTAAAAATTAGTGACTAAGATAATTTTTTTCTATAAATTGAGTGACGTACTTTGTTTTTTATTCAAAAAACAAATATATTCCCTATTAAATGGAAACTTGAAAAATAAAAGAATCATGCTACATGTAAAATATTGGTTGACAATATTAATTGATAACATCCTATTTGACATCATCACATCCATCCATTTAAAAAAATTGTTCTCTACATCACCTGCAAGGATTTTGACAATATATGATTGTCAATCATTGTTGTCAACAAATGTTGTACACGTAGCTTTATTCAAAATAAAAATAGAATACTTTAGTGAATACAAGGACACGTGGAAGAATTCAAAGCACCTTTAGGAACTCATAGAGACAAATGTCTAATATTGTGTTTCTCGTACATTTTTATACTTTCCGGCGGTGGACACGTTCCACCCCAACCCCACGTACACCAACTATAAAAAATACTTATCCATAACCATAATCGCTTATTCAAAAACCCTCGTAAACACACTCAAGAGAAAAGGAACAAAAATGTCTAGCACTGCTGGTCAGGTCATTCGCTGCAAAGGTGATGATTTCTTGATCATAATCTTTACCGTTTATCAACTTGATATACCGTTTTATGATCTGGGTTTTGTTTATTGTTGATAAATTAACAGTATTTGGGTTGGAGAACGATTTGCTAAGACTATATCTAAAATGAGGAGGCGATGCGGGTTGAGGATAAATCAACTCAAGGCTACTCTGTTAAGATTTCGGTCCATCTAATAGAGGAGTAATCCAAACCCTTATAAAAGATTTATTCGATGTGAGATTTTATTTCCTGACATTACCTCGTAAGATGGCGGCTCGTTTGAGCAGATTAATCTTGAAATTCGTATGCTCATTTTTTTTAGTCTTAATCGAATCGAATTGCTCGTTGAAACTTAATAGGCTGTAATACCATATTAATAATTAGACTTCCATTCTAGAAGGTCAACCTTATTAAGAGGAGTAGTCCAAAGTCTATGTTTTCATCTTTATTCAATGTTGAATTTTATCCTCTAATATGCTCCCCAAGATGGTGGCTCTACCATTTAAGAATTGGAGTTCATCTTAAAATGTCAACATGCTTAAGCACCTTATTAAGATGAATAGTTCAAACTCTTATAAATTGGTCTATGTTTCCGTTTTGTTCGATGTGAGATTTTATCTCTTAACATGCTCATGTAAGATGGTGGTTCGTTTGAGCAGGCCAATCTTGAAATCTACGTGCTCAATTTTTTTGAGTCTTAATCGGATTGAATTACTCATTCGAGCTTAATGGGCTTTGATATCATGTTAAAATTTGGGATTCTATTTTAGGAGGTCAATCTTATGAAGAGAAGTTCTTTTCATCTTTATTCGACGTGAGATTTTATCCTTAACATACTCTACTTATATTGTTGGGACTGAAAGACTACTTTAGTGTCTTACCTATAATTTTTTTATGTATTTTTCGTTTAATTGTGAGAGTTCTCATGTTGCAGCTGCTGTGTCATGGGAAGCAGGGAAGCCACTTGTGATTGAAGAAGTGGACGTTGCACCTCCGCAGAAAATGGAAGTTCGATTGAAGATTCTATTCACCTCCCTTTGCCACACTGATGTTTACTTCGGGGAAGCCAAGGTAAGATATCTAGTAAATTTTGGAAGGCCGTGTCTTAAAAATTTGACACAAGAACAGAGAACTTTAGTTAGCATATGTTGTTGAGAGGTACTCATCCTATGGTGTGATTTGTTCTCTGTTCCTGCTATGTTATGATTTCTCGATCATGTACGCTTGAATTTGATGGCCCAGTTCCTTAGTTAACTATTTTATCTTTTCAATCATTTTCCTTATGATATTGCAGGAGCAAACACCCCTTTTCCCTCGGATCTTTGGTCATGAAGCTGGAGGGTAC